>JAFEMH010004455.1:0-208726 GCA_022495995.1 Adenophora triphylla var. japonica
GGAAACAAGCATGTTATCACATAGTCAATATTTACATTCATCTTTTTTATTAACAAGTTTGAATTTAATCAACAAGGTTTCCTTTTGGGAAACAAGCATGTTAATTATGTCCAAAATGTTAAGGATATAATTAATCGGAAACAAAAAGAGCCTTAAGGTTATTTTCTCTGAAAAATTCTGGAAAGGGTAAATAAATAAGTGAAATTTATCATTAAAAGATAGTATCCTTTTTGTTCTACCCGTCCATTCTTAAAGTTCGATAACTCTAAGAACCGCCGAAGCGCGATCCGGTGTCCAGATACTATAATTTACTAACAAATTATCACAAATGACCAAAAGGGTACGTAATGAACCAAAAAAATTGCAGTTTTATAAACATTGAAGCTTCCCGCACACACGGGCGGCCGCAAGCAGTCAAGCGTGGGCGACACCGCCCAAGCTTCAATTCCACAAATTTTGAAGTCGTCTGTACAGTCATGGGCGACCGCCTCAGTCAAGATGCAAGCGACTCCGCCCATGTGCCCAAGTGCCCGATTTGACGAAAAGTCACCATTTTTAACACCCTTTGCGAATTGAGCCATTTTGAACCAAATAGAGAGTAGTCATACCAATACCGGCTACCCTTTGCCGGGAACAACGAGCCATAACACTCAATTTGAAGGACTTAGCAATTCTTAACTTAATGGTGAATCAATATTCAACCAAAGCAAGTAGATCCCAGCATACTTCAACATCACATTTTTAAATGGGTGGGCTACACAGCATATGAACAAACTCAGCAACGCATCCAAGGATGGTGGCCTTATGTTCAAAATGGGATAATCTTACATTAAGAATTGAAAAAGCCTTTGAAAGTAAACCAAAAACAGTAAATAGAATGAAGTTTTATGAATAAAATACTCCTTAGACAAGATAGAGTATCATGATCAAGAACAAAAACTAAATGAAATCATACAAGAATTAATAGCATAAGGCTTTATAAGAATTTCAAACTCAATCTAGTATATGAGTAGGCTCTGATACCAATTGTTCGCTGAACATTAACGATCCATTTACCATGAACCGACTCCAGCAAACTAGATTAAGGAAGAGAAGGAGAAGAAGAAGAAGAATAATATGGAAGGCGTGTACCTTGTGATTCCATGATTGTGTTCTTGATCTTGTTCTTGAATAAATGAGAAAGTAGGGAAGAGTAGATCTTCTAAATGATAGTGCCCACACTATAATCTTCTTTTGATGAATGAAGTAGAATTCTTATGACTGAATTGTATATGTAACTCGGTGTCTCTAATGGCTGGATGGATAGCACTTTATATAATAAGAGTAAAGGGGCACTTCATTTAGTGGACTACACCCTTTGCATAAAGATGATGGTGTGAAGTTACCATTATGCCCATCATTTAATGGTACTTACACCTAATGGAATTTCTACACATTTTGTCTATACTTTAACATTATTAAATGATTATAACAAAATGGAATTAAATAACACATATTAATTAATCCATGTTCTAACACTCTACCCGTCTAGGAGGAGTATGTGAGCGGCATGGTAGGCAAGTGACTCAAAAAGAGGATGGCATTCTCAGCTTCTCGACCAAAGGAAACTTTCTATTTGGGGGAAAGAGTCTTCCCTCGTAGCATGACAAAGAGGTTCTTTTGTGCGGGTGGTGCCCTATGACCCTCCTAACAACATGCATTCGATCACCAACTTATTAGACCATTTTTATGTTGAGCTTGGTAAGAGGGTATCTCTCGCTTCGGGTCAACTTTATATGTCAGGGTTGATAGTTACGAGGAATTTCTTGTCCAAGCCTTGATGGGTCCTCTCGTAATGGGTGCCATGCCAACAAGTTTCTTCTTCGAGTTCTTCCGATTCTTCATCTAATTGGTCCCATTCCCACCCTCTATTGCAAATTATGGGCCTCCGAGATACACTTTACATGTGACTCCGGTAAGGCACGCATGATGACGGGCTACATCTAGTGAGCATGAGCCGATACCTCAGTGGACTCCTTCCACCACCCAATGCCACAATGGTATGCCATTTTACATTCATATTAAGTTCTTTTTATCTTCATAGTGACTTTCCTCCCGAACTTTTTCGTGTTTTTATTTCGTTGCAGTGTCTATTGAAGATTATCGCCGGGGTGCTAGTCGGATGGTGGTGTCCGAAGCTTATGTCCCGACATTTCCTAGGAGTACCATGAAATTTAACATGGCGGCCTCTGCGATAGGCGGCTTCGGTAATGCTCACTTGTGGATCAAAGAGGACCTGGGCCCATGGTAGATGGTGATGATGCAGACACGACGATGGGGGGTAGCAAGTAGCTTGCGAGGGGCAACTATAGTTTAGGATCCCCCTAACCCTCATTTTGTAATTATCGACCATGTTTTGGCCCGAACATCTTTTCCTTTTTCTCGCTCTCTTTCTCTTCAGCACTGTTAGCATCGTAATGACTCCACACACATTTTACCAATTTTAGCTCTTTATTTTTTGGACTCATGTGGTGGTGTCCACTAACCATATGGTCATATAGCCAATTTGGTCGATTTTTGAATGTGTAGGTGTATATATGGTGATGGAGTGTGTAAGGGATACATGAAATGTACTGGGTTTCCTCTCGTTTGCAAGTTTGGAACTTTTTTTTTGACAAGTCGACCGAACATGATTTCGGGCAGAATGGTTGATGTAATTCTGGGAGGTTAGTCTCTCAGCGAGACAAGCCTTCTGATTTGTATGATTTTCTCTCTTTTTATTGTAGGATTGGTGAGTAAACCTTTAAATTGGATTGTTTTAGTTTCATAATCATCTCCCGTTTTTCCAATTTCCATCCTTTATCGGCCAAATGCTCAAATCATCTCATGTGGGCATGACCGGGTGACCAGAAAGATCCTGCACATATATCTCGGTGACATCTTGGCAAGTAGAGTTTTTGTAAAATACTCTGTTTCTCCCCTCCATGAGATGAGAAATTGACAAACTGACAATGTTGGAACATTTCTATCCCAATAACCCCAAAGCACTCAAGTCTAGATTAAGTAAGAGAAGAAGATGAAGGCGGAAGCGTAATACCTGTTGAGGTCATCTTGATACTTGATGACGTTCTTTCAAGGAAGGAAGAAGGAAGAAGAAAATGAAGGAGGGAAATGTAGATCTTCTGATGATAAATGCCTTCTTTAGAACTCGTATTATGGAGAGAGTATATAAGAATGATGTAGTGTTTTCTCTAACCATGGTAAGCCTCTATATATAGAAAAACAATGGCACCACATCAAGGGACTACACCCTTTCAATTAAGCTGTGTGAAATTACCATTGTGCCCATCATAAATAGGTAATTTCCACCTCGGGAATTCTACACATTTAATTAATATTCTATACTTTACAATAACATTATTTTAATGATTTATACATGTACGTCTACCTGTCACTTATATTTATTAAGTATACACATTTTGCAATCCATGTTCTTACAGACAACACATGAAAAACCAAAATACCCGACTTCCGTATACAAGCTGTTAAATCTTTATATCTTATTTCAACAAGAATAATGGAAATCAGTATCAGAAGCAGTGTTTCTAACAGAATTATAAATTGATGGCAAGTGTAATGTTGGTAGTCTCTAGCAGACTAGCAAAGAAGGATCAATATCACATGGAAAAATGCATATTTCTGGAAACGGGGATATGTATAGGGTTTCTCCTAACACTGGAAGTGAAGCATGAAGAGTATCAATTGAAGAGAAGAAAAGAAAAGACTGTGCTGACCATCTCACTTCTCTAACAGTTAAGGGTCGATACCATGCACTAACAATGTTGTATATTGTAGAGATGATTTGAAGAGAAGAAAAGAAAAGACTGATCAATATAACATGGAAAAATGCATAATTCATCTAACGAATTTATTCGAAGCTTTAATTCATAACGAAGTAAATGTGTATATTGTAGAGATGATTTGAACAAATTCCTCAAACAATGTTGATCTGGATTGTTAGGATTGGGTATACTTTACTGCTGTTCATTACCTTTGTACAAAAAGTATCTGTTCAATAGCCCACATCACTTCTGACAAGAAGTGAGTACTAAAAACATCGAATAAGATCGACAGCCCAAGACATTTCAAAGCATACCTTTCTCGGCCTTTTGGCTAAGATCAAGTGTAGTATCTGTTCTTATCAGTTTAATATCTGATATGTGGGTCATTGGCTCACACGATATTAATCTTATTTCTTGAGGGGGAAGGCCCATCACAGTAGCTTGCTGCTGGGGTCTTCAAGTGTCGCCCATGCCTTACATTTTTGCAAGGGCCTGGTGCACCCCACCATTGCTAGTTAAAATTGTTACTTATAAATAGTTCAGTCCCAGGTTAAAAAACATTCATAAACTAACTTCATTTTATATTCTCCTACGAAGTAACGTTTGCTACAAATTTACACTTTTTGTTTTTATCAATTGGACTGTGTCTTATAATTAGTTCAGTCCCAGGTTAAAAACATTCATAAACTAACTTCATTTTATATTCTCCTACGAAGTAACGTTTGCTACAAATTTACACTTTTTGTTTTTATCAATTGGACTGTGTCTTATAATTAGTTCAGTCCCAGGTTAAAAACATTCATAAACTAACTTCATTTTATATTCTCCTGCGAAGTAACGTTTGCTACAAATTTACACTTTTTGTTTTTATCAATTGGACGGTGAACTAAATTTTGTGATGAACATCAGAACATGTACCAAATGACATTCATTTTGGGATGTAGTAAATGTTTATTTACAGGAACTGTGCAAGAATTAGATTTCAGACTCTTCTCTATATACAGAAACTGTAATTTTACTTCTCAGCTGCTCAAATTAGATTTCAGATTTTTCTCTGAAGAAAAAGGATCTTGCATAAATGTTTATTTTCGGTAAAGTGAAATTTTCAAAGTAGCAAAGATCGATTCAGATATATAGTTCAAGGTCACATGCATGTAATATTTTTGATGTTCTGGTCACATGTAATCGATTTTTTGTTGTTCTTGCTTGGGTCAATAGAAACACTTTTGCAGACGCTATCAAGCAATAAGGATAATCTTCATGAGAACCATGATGGATCATCCATTCTGGCTTCATTGCAAGGTGCAATGTTCCCCTTTATTGGCTTCCAATTAACAAACGGATTGGCTAAACTTCAACTGTAATTTGCCAAAAATTTATTACTATACTTTCTTAGCATTTGAAGCTTCAGTACTACAATGACACACATATAATTAGATCCTAGAATAAAGCTTGTATATATTCTGCCGGTGATTCCGAGTGTTTTAGTTTGCAGATGATTCAAACAAGTAAATCAAATCTATTTAAGCTCACCACTCTTTAATAGCTGATATGAAAATCCATCAAATGAATTGCTGTCGTTATGATTGCAGAGAAATCAGAGGAAAATACTTGCAGCAATTATAGTCTGTCCAGACAGATTATAAACAACTGCAGACTCGTAAATGAGGCTTACTATTGACGTTGCCTCCTTCAATTTTCTTTTTCAAGAAACATACTTTGGCTTTGTAGATTAATGTTTCCTACTTCAATATCAGCATAAGAAATTAATGTACGGAGTACTTTGTAACGTACTATTATCAGTATATTATGTGATGGTGTGATGCTGAGAATTCAGCTTCTGCATCCCTATTTTTTTCATTTTAGGGGGTTTAAAAATTAAAAAGAATAGAAGAAGCTAGAATATACTTGTCCCACATCATTTAGGCTCTGATTGGACTAACAGTAGCAGCTACTAGAAAAAAGTGCTTGATTTGACAGTTAAAGGCACGCAGCCATGCAATGAGCACAAAGCGAACTATTCTTTCGCCTTTTACTAAAGAATACCGTGTGCTCGTTGCTTAAAGTGGCATACGCTTATTTTTTGAAGGTCTTTTCCTTTTTGGAATTGACCTATTTACAGTTAATAATTGTTCTATTATTTTATGTTTGGCGGTCTTCTTAATTATTCTGTCACCTGAAGAAAAGAGTGCTGATTACATGCACTACAAAAGGCAACATGATATTCCTGAATGTCTTTGGGATTCTTGGCCGTCTGCTTAATTATACTTACTCCGTGTTCACAAGAAGCTGTCACAGAGTATATCTATATCTATATATATATATAAAAAGAGAATAGTGTCTTTTGGTATGCTTAACATTCAAAAATAAGATTTTCCCTTCAAAATAGTGATAATTCTAGTGTCCTTGAGAGTCTTTTTAATGTTGTCCTAATAAATGTTTGAAAATAAAAGAACTAAAATATATTGCAAGCTTATATTCAATTCAACAAGATCTTTTTTATCAATTCTTTATCCTTATCGTCAGCCTTTTTTGGAAGGTCTTTTCCTTTTGGAATTGACCTCTTTTACAGTTAACAAATGTTCGATTATTTTATGTTTGTACAAGTACCTATTTGGTAGCCCACATCACTTCTAACAAGAAGTTGAGTACTGCAAACTTCTGGATAAGATCGACAACCCGACATGATCCAAATAAGATCTTTCTCGGCATTTTGGCTAAGATCAAGAGTAGTATTAGTTCTTATCATTTTAATACTTGATATGTGGTTTCGATCTTATTTCTGGGGGAGGACCCATCCCAGTAGCTTGCTCGCTCATGCTTTACATTGTTAGGGCCAATATCCATGGAAGGGGGTGATATTATTAATGCATAGATTATTATTATACTCGAATTGAGCATTATAGTTGGCATGCAACGGTCACCCCATGGCTTCCAAAATGACCTACAATTCAACAAACAATCATCATAATATTTAATATTTATTTCCCTTATGGTAGTCATTAAACAGCAGCCCAACCTGCTGCCGATTATCCCAATGAGTAATCATTTCTTAAGATATATATATAAAAGTATACTACTCCTTCCGTCCCAAATAGAATGACCAAATGCATCATCAGCTCCACCCCATCATCACTTGCAACTGCCAGAATATTTCACACATAGTACTCACCCTATATAATCTCAACGAGCATTCTTACAACTGGAAGGACAATTTCAAATTTTGAAATACTATATTCCACTTCTTATGACAAATACATAGTGGGTATATGAATGAACTCAGTTATCCATGCCGTGTGCCTGACATGTGTGTGTGTGTCTCTGCAGTGAGAATAAAGGTCCTTGAGGAAATGAGCCGAAAGAGAAGCACGTCTCTCTGTGCCCCAACTGAATACCTAATCAACAAGGTCTGGCAAATGCTCGGACAGGACAGTGAACCAATACCTACAACAAATTTGGCACCTCTCATAGATATTTTCCAATTAGCTTGTGTAATTTGATACGCCAATTTTTGCAGCACCTCACATAGATAAGAATGATGGGTGATGCCATATGTGGTGTTGATAGTCTCTAGAAGTCTGGCAAAGAATGATCAATTTCATGTGTGTGTCTATATCCTTGGCCGTCGGAAAAACATTCTGTGTAAATGTCTGGAAGCGGGAATCCGGATAGGTGTTCTCCTAACACCGGAAGTATAGCATGAAGAGTATCAACAACGGAAGGCATGGAGGGAATGTGACATCCCGTCCTACTTCTATGACCGTTTAGTGTCGATATCATGCACTACAAAAGGCAATATGATATATCTACGATGTGTTCACCAGAAGTTGTAATACATCTAACGAATTTATTCGAAGTGTATATCGTAGAGAATATTAGAAAAAAATCCCTCAAACAAGCAAATCTGGATAGTTAGGATTGGTTGTACTTCACTGTTGTTTAATAGCTTAGTAGAAAGTATCTATTTGATAGCCCACATCACTTCTGACAAGTAGTGAATACTGCAAACTTCGAATAAGATCGACAACCCAACATGTTTCAAGGCATACCTTTCTCGGCCTTTTGGCTAAGATCAAGTGTAGTATCTGTTCTTATCAGTTTAATATCTGATATGTGGGCCATTGGCTCACATTATATTAATCTTATTTTTTGAGGGGAAGGGCCCATTACAGTAGCTTGCTGCTGGGGTCTTCAATGTTGCCCATGCCATACACTTCTGCAAGGGCATGCAAACCCCACCAAAAATAGTGGAATATTTAAAATCATCCCAGGGCCTGCCTGCTCCGTTTTTGTTTTTGATACTGCCTGGATCTAAATAGATTGTGGTTTGCCGAGGAGAGGAGGCTAGAGTATTTGTTCAATATCCCCAAAAAAAGAAAGAAAGAAGAATCTTGTACTCTGTTTGGTTAGCAAAGTAGTTTACAAACCCTCTGCCAATGTATTTCATTGCATCATAAGAGGAAGCTAGAAATTAAGGATAATTTTGATTTGCTTGTTCCTGAAATGATTTTATCGTATAATATTGTAACGAATTAAGTCTATATGGATCAAAAGAGTTACCCGGCTGTTGGGAAATAGCATTCCGGAAGAAGAAAGGAAAACAGAAACAAGGCGGAAGCAGCCTTGTGAACATGCTTCCAAACTTATCTCCCTACATCTGAGACCTGAGATCATGAGAGCGATTCAGGGACATGGTGCATTTCAAGTATCAGCAACACCTTTCACAGTAGAGTCCTACCATGGGAGAAGATAATATTCATGTGGCCTCGTCAGCCTTCCTGGTCCACCATGATTTCACGCAAAAGCATCTAATATATTACTCAGGAAGTTGAACAATTCAATTGCTTCTAAGAATAAGCTGGAAGCAGTTTACAGACTCACTTTCAGCCTCCCAGAGTTCTGCTTTGCAAAACAACGTCCCTGCTATTGGTCGTCATATGAGTTGAGTCTATGTCATATCTAGTTCCAGTAATGGTTACTGACCGTCCCGGTATATTGGCATGTAAATCAAACAACAACATCAACAACAAAACCTTAGTCCCAAATAATTTATGGTCAACACTCAATCCATATAGCAAAGCAAGCCTAATTTCCGTGCGTTAAAATATTTCCTTTAATTTAGGGGACATGTCGTGATCACATAGAAACTTTGTGTCACTCTTACACTTCAACCAAACTGCTTTAATCATATGAGCCACATATCTATCAAATTCTCCATCTTTTGGATAAAACATACAAGATAGCAAAAAAGTTTGAAGCATGGACACTCTTCTCATCGAATGAGATCATCTGTTTCAAACTAAACTTACATCATGGTACATCATCTTGGATTGATCTCGTCAATCCAAAATGATGTAGTTTTAAATATGCTTAACTAAGAATTGTAGGGCTTTTCCATGGGTTAGAGGGAGCCCTTCCAGAAATTCTCGATGGTCTCGGGACGAACCCAAGACCAAAAAGGGGGTTTGGAAATAGTTTTCAACCAGCAATTGACGCGCCTCGGTTAGTACCTCACAAGCTATGTCATTGCCCCAAGCGCAAATATACTTTCTTCCTATCAGCTTGTCAGAACTTGTATGCAGACACATACCCCGCTCTTGGCTCCATTCCCAATGTGGTCAATATTGAGGAATATCCTTTTTGTAAGTTCTTAAACGTTACAACAAAAAATTCTTGTTGTTGATCGAGTCTATACAATCGTCAAGGTAATACAAATTTTGAGTCGAATTCCTCATTTTGATTGTGAATTAATTCCATTACAGTTATTTTAAAGTAATTTTGGGATTGAAATTTTCATGGTTTCATCTTCAATTTATTAAAATTAATTTTAACTTTTTTACTAAGATTTTTAAACTTTTGGGTCATTTATGTCCCTTCTCCACTCACCTAACTCGGGCGAGTCATGATAGTCTATGAGACTCGTGTGAATCTGAGTCCCTATACGAGCCTCAGATGAGTTTGACCTTGACTGACTGATTTCCCTCGAAGTATCTCCCTCTTATATGATTTGTAACTCCTCCCCTTTAACTCCCAGCCATGACTGGCAATTTTCTTTAGTTTTCCCTCCACTTTTCCACCCCATATCCTATAAAAGGAGGCCCTCACCTCCTTGAAAGGGCTAACACTACCGACCTCCCAAAATTCTAAGTATTCTCTTGCTAAGAGATTCTCAAAACTCCCTCTCCCAAAAACTCTAAAAAAACAACACATACACAAACACTCTCTCTTCCTCTTCAACAAGTTTTGAAGAATAATCTGTCTTATTCGTAAGGCATTCCCGGATAGCTCTAAGAACAAGGTACTTGTTCTCTCTCTTTTTTATTGCTTTAGTCACTTGTTTTCCCCTACGTATATAATCCCCATCAAGAGGGAGCCATTTCGAAGGGCACTATATTTATTTAAGTGTACCATTAAAAGTCTCTCTTACATTCCAAAATACCCCCCTAAAATTGTTGGGATGTGGAGTCAAAGCCATGGATAAAGGAATCAAGAAGAAAATCGCCGGAGGAGTGACTGTCGAGCTGGGCGACCGCCCAAGGTGGTGATGGGCGACCGCCCAGTAGTACAGAAGATTGGGCTCGGGAATTTCCAACTTGGGCGACCGCCCATGGCGTGGTGGGCGACCGCCCACGTGACGAGGAGGATATTTCTGCAGCTGATTGGTTTCCTATTTGGACAAGATATCCTCCTACATTGGTGATTCCTTTTGGTAGCAATATTTGGAAGGACTTGTGAAGAAAGAAGATTACTTTCTTGAGTAGGAATCCGATTATTACTAGCATTTGATTTATTGTTCCCTATAAATACATTTGATAGCCTAGAAACAAATTGTAACATCTGAAAATATTTGAGAGAATATTTTGGCTTGGTAGCGCCCCCGGACGTAGTTGTTGTTGCAACGAACCGGGTTAACAATTCTTGTGTGTTCCTTTGTGTGTGATTTACTTTTCGTGTGTGTTGCTCTTATTATTACTCCAAGCTTGGCCGTTCCGCTGCGTGAATTCACAACAACTGGTATCAGAGCTTTTGTTTTTGTCGAATCATTGCTTGGGTTATCTTTTGCTATGGATTTCTTGGGAGCTTTGGAGGATGGTAATAAGGTGCTGATCGAAAAGTTCGATGGGACGGATTTCAATTTTTGAAAGACACAAATCGAGAATTTTCTTTGGAACAAGGATTTGTATCTACCATTAAAAGAAAAGCCGGCGGACATAGAGGAAGCAAAATTCGAAATCTTGGATCGGAAAGCGTTAGGGCTTGTTAGGCAAACGTTGACCAAGGATGTGGCGAAGAATGTTTTGGAGGCGAAGACTACCATGGAGATGTTAGAGATGTTGGCGAGCATGTACGAGGCACCATCGACGGCGAATAAAGCTCATCTAATGAGGAAGCTGTTGAACATAAGGATGGTGGAGGGCATGTCGGCAACAAAGCATATAAGTGAATTCAAATCTACTGCGACCCAACTGTCTTCCGTGGCTGTTACTCTTGATGACGAGGTACTAGCGTTGATATTACTTTCTTCTTTGCCGGAAAGTTGGGATACGACTGCGATAGCAGTTAACGTTTCAACAGGAAAAGTGAAGTTGAAGTTTTCGGATGTCGTTGATGTGATTCTTGGCGAAGAAATTCGTAGGAAGAGCAAGGGTGGGACATCGGGGCTAGCACTAAATGTCGGTGAAAAGAGTAAAGGTGGCAAGAAGGTGATTACTTGCTATGATTGTGGGGAGAAGGGGCACTTTAGGAGAAGTTGTCCGAAGCGGTCAGGCAGAGCGAAGGAATTGAATGTTGCTGAGGAGATAGCAGATGCATTAATCTTGGGTGGGAGCAGTTCAACAGATTCGTGGGTTTTGGATTCGGGCTCGACGTTTCATTCATGCACCAGTGCAGAAAGAATGGAGCAGTACGTTCCGGGTGATTTTGGGGTTGTTCGTTTGGGAAACAATAATCCTATCAAGGTCATTGGAAAGGGGGTTATTCGGGTCAAAGCAACGGATGGGACTGTTTTGCGGCTACGTGATGTGCGACATATTCCGGATTTGAAGAGGAACTTGATTTCCATAAGGCAACTTGATAAGGAGGGTTGTGTGGTGACCTTCGGTTGTGGGAAATGGAAGGTGAACCGCGAAGCTAGCTTGGTGGCTCGTGGCGGCGTGGAAAATATGTTGTATACCACATGCAACATGAGTCGTTGGGGGAAACGAAGGCGCATCCCAATGATGAATGGTGGTGGCCGAGATCGCCATGGTGGGAGAAATTTCACTAAATGGTATGTTGGTAGAAAATTGGGTAATGAAGTCGTCCTACGCGGAGCCAATTTGGCCAATATGGGAGCAGGATCTAGAACGGTGATGCGATGGGTTGCAAAGAACACACAAAGGTTCCAAGCTTGTGAATGTGTGGGGCACGTGGATTCGCGCCTGCTCAGATCGATAGTTAGCAAGCAAGTGAGCGGGATGTGCAGTGGAGGATCTTTCGGAATGAAGACTCCGGAGCATGGTAGAACCGACAGTTATGTTGAAGCGTAGCTCAGCTTCAACTCACTTGGATAACTAGACAAGAGGCCGGGCGCTACCAACGCAATAGCTGGCCACTGAAATTTGTTTCAAGAGAGGTATCATGGATGGTTTGTCTCCAGGTGGGAGATTTTTGGGATGTGAAGTCAAAGCCATGGATAAAGGAATCAAGAAGAAAATCGCCGGAGGAGTGACTGTCGAGCTGGGCGACCGCCCAAGGTGGTGATGGGCGACGGCCCAGTAGTACAGAAGATTGGGCTCGGGAATTTCCAACTTGGGCGACCGCCCATGGCGTGGTGGGCGACCGCCCACGTGACGAGGAGGATATTTCTGCAGCTGATTGGTTTCCTATTTGGACAAGATCTCCTCCTACATTGGTGATTCCTTTTGGTAGTAACATTTGGAAGGACTTGTGAAGAAAGAAGATTACTTTCTTGAATAGGAATCCGATTATTACTAGAATTTGATTTATTGTTCCCTATAAATACATGTGATAGCCTAGAAACAAATTGTAACATCTGAAAATATTGGAGAGAATATTTTGGCTTGGTAGCGCCCCCGGACGTAGTTGTTGTTGCAACGAACCGGGTTAACAATTCTTGTGTGTTCCTTTGTGTGTGATTTACTTTTCGTGTGTGTTGCTCTTATTATTACTCCAACCTTGGGCCATTCCGCTGCGTGAATTCACAACAAAAATCCCCTTTATGTGTTATATGTTAAAAAAAGTTTAATACGGATGGCAATGTAAAATAGAACACCTAAATTAGCAAGAGCGGCCTTAAGGTCGGGCGGAGCTGGTGCCTAACACCTTTACGTTATGAAACCTAACCCCCGAACCCCTTAATCTAGAATCTTTGGTTTTGCAAGCTCTTAAAACAAGTTTAGATATAGGTTTTCTTATGTTCCCTAAAAAACACAGGTGGCGACTCTTAAAATCAGTTAGATGTCACTAGGAAGCATGACAATGTTTTCCGCGATATCTACGGTGGCGAATCCGCCGGGGAAATAGCTAATTAGAGGGTTAAACTTGCTTTTCTGATTTAGGTGTTAATTTTTCTGCAATTTCTGTTCCCAGAGAAGCCAAATTTTGACAAGTCTGGTTTATTCAGCCAGATTCGCACTAGTTTGAATCCAAAGGGGAAAATCGTGCGGATCCCGTCCTCCATGTTTTTGCATGCTTATTCTGTTTCGGGTTTTCTACAGGGGTAGTTGTTGATCTGAAATGGGGAATATTCTTTGTTTCTAAGTGTTTCTTAAAAATTGCCCACACTCGGGAGAATCTGGGGCTTTAAACCTAGCTCGGGCGAGTTTTGTCTCATTACCGGATTCGGGCGAATTTTGCTCTTCGGTAAAATGATCTGGAACTGATCCAGAACAGGGACAGATAGGATATGAAAAATAGCCCCAAAAAGGCTTGTGAATATTTTTGTTTGCTTGATTTGTTGAGAGATCTGGGCAACCACTCTTCTACTGCCCGCTTTTATCTGCTTGATTTGTTGAGAGATATCGACAAGGTGGAGGAGTATGATTGGGGTTTTGCCGGATTGGCGTGTTGTTACGAGGCTATGGAGTAAGCCTGTCGCAACACAAAAGAGAACATGTCGGGCGATGCTTGACAACTTTGACATCAACCTTCAAGGTCTCTACCCATGGAGGAGTATGTGAGCGGCATATATGCAGTGACTAACAAGAGTATCATTCTCATTTCTCTGACCGGTGACTCTTTCTATTTGGGGGAAAGAGTCTTCCCTCAGAGCATGACAGAGGTTCTCTTGTGCGGGTGGGTGCCCTATGACCCCCCTAGCAACATGCATTCGATCACCGGCTTATTAGACCATCTTTATGTTGGGCTTGTAGAGGGTATCCCTGCTTCGGGTTTTATACGTCGGGTGATAGTTATGAGAATTTCTTGCCCAGTTTGATGGGTCCTCTCGTAGTGGGTGCCATGTCAACAAGTTTCTTCTTCAAGATCTTCTGATTCTTCATCTAATTGGTCTCGTTCCAATCATTGCGAATTATGGGCCTCCGAGCTACACTTACATGATGGGTAGCACGGTGATGACGGGCTACATTAGTGAGCATGAGCCGATACCTCAGGGACTCCTTCCACCACCCAATGCCACAATGGTATGCCATTTTACATTCATAATAAGTTCTTTTATCTTCATAGAGACTTTGATGAACTTTTCCGTGTTTTTATTTGCAGGTGTCTATTGAAGATTATCGCCGGGGTGCTAGACGGATGGCGTGTCTGGCTTATGTCCGACATTTCTAGGAGCAGCTGTTTAAGATTGCGGTCTCTGCGGTGGCAGCTTCGGTGATGCTCACTTGTGGATCAAAGAGGACCTGACCCATGGTGATGGTGATGATGAGCACGACGATGGGGGTGCAAGTAGCTCGCGAGGCACCATAGTTTAGGATCCCCTACCCCTCATTTTGTAATTATCGACCATGTTTTGGCCCGAACATCTTTTCCTTTTTCTGCTTTCTTTTCTTCGGTACTGTTAGCACATAATGACTCCACATACGTTTTCCAATTTTAGTCTTTATTTTTTGACTCATGTGGTGGTGTCCACTAACTATATTGTCATAGCCAATTTGGTCGATTTTTTTTGATCAGGAAAAAAAGATTATATCAATAGATCAAAACTATACAAGAGAACCCAAACAACAAAGGGTTCGAACGAGAAAATGGGGCAGCCACATTTTGGCTACTCGCCAAACAAAAGACAAGCCACAAACCCGAACATGCTCGGGAGGCCAAAAGACCCTATCTATCAATAGCAAGGTGCTCAAAAAGAACCAAAACATTAGGATACAATGCAAAAATTACTTTGTATACATGTGTTTTGATTTTCCGACTAAGGCCATCGAAAGAGAAATTTTCGCCCTCAAAGAAAAATCTATTTCGGGCATTACAAAGGAGGTAAACAATTGAAGTCGTGGCTGTCCGCTTGCTACGGGCTTGCCAACGATTGCCTTTGGCTTCTTTACGCAGCCACTTAAAAGAGCTTTTGAGAGTTGAAGCTTGACGTTGGATGCCAATCCAGACTTTAATTCTGTCCCAAACCTCACGACAAAAGCACATTCAAAGAACAAGTGCGAAGCTGTCTCAAAATTCTCGTTTGCAAAAAACACAAGTGCTGTCCATTTCAAGAAAAGTCGCGATCCTTGGTTTTCATACGATCTAGAGCACAAAGCCAAAGAATGAAGGAATGCTTGGGAAGAATTGAAGGCCCCCAAACAGGCTGCAGCCCATCCGACCCTTTGACAAGAAGACCTTAAGAAATCATAGGCCTCTCGAGTGCGTTGAAACAACGGCTTTGCCAACCAGCAATTTAATTTATTTGCAGCTTCAACAGACCCCCACATTTGCTAACAAGGTCTGTCCCGAACCTCAAGAATAAATTTGACAAGAGGTGAGTCACTAGGCTTGGCCTTCCACTCCCAAATAGAACAGGTTTTGGAGGTAATAGTGACTGACCCATTTGTTCCAAAGCGTGTCTTTTTTCCCATGAATATTCCAAAGGGCTTTCGCAATGAGCGAGCGATTCCAGATTTTCAAGTCTCGAAGGCCTAGGCCGCCCTCGGATTTGGGAAGGCAGACCTTGCTCCAAGAAGCGAAAGCGGAACCATAACCCCAAAGAAAATTACGACAAAGCTGAATAATTTTAAGCCGAATAACAGCTTGAACAGGGAGGATAGAAAGCCAAAAGCAGCCCACACCTTGCAGAATAGAGCGAACCAACTCAGTGCGGCCAGCGAAAGATAAGGAGCTGCTGCTCCAACCATTAATGCAGCCTCGGATCTTGTCAAACAGCGGCTCAAAAAGATAGACTTAAGCTTCTGCGCGGCTAAAGGGATGCCACGATATACGAAGGGCATAGTCCCAATAGAGAGACCGAGAAAAATCAAGAATAGAGGCAGCCTCTTGCTCCCTTAAACCGACAATATAGATGTTAGATTTCTACACATTCATTTGAAGCCCCGAGACAGCCCCAAAGTCCTTAAGACAATCAAGAAGAATAGCAACATAAATCTCATCCCCACGGGACAGCAACATAAGGTCATCCGCAAAGGCAAGGTGAGTGATTTTGAGCGGACTGCACTTAGGATGATAATTAAAATTGGAGTTTGTAGTGCGCAAGTTAATCAAACGAGAGATATTCAAGGCAAATCACAAAAAGATAAGGCGAGCGGGTCACCTTGCCTTAAGCCACGATTGCCCTTAAAACCATGCATGCCACCATTTATGGAGATAGAGAAAGAGGTGGTAGAAACACATTGCATGACCCAAGTAATGAAGATTTGGGGAAAGTTCAAACCTATAAGGGTAGCACGGAGGAAGTCCCACGAAACAGAATCATAAGCATTGCAAAGGTCAATTTTGATGGTGCAACGAGGAGAGGAATGTTTCCTATGATAGCCACGAAGTAGCTCCTGCATAAGATGAATGTTTTCGACCATACTTCGACCCATAACAAAAGCAGGCTTAATGGATCGATAATAGAGTCTAAAATGGGAGCAAGGCGAGCAGCTAAAATTTTAGAAATCAGCTTGTAAATGACCTTGCAGCAGGAAATTGGCCGAAAATCTTTAACACTTTGGGGATTCTCTATCTTGGGAACAAGAGCAATGATCGGATGATTCAGCTCTTTTAAAAGCCTCGTCAAGCAAAGAATTCCCGAACCGCAGCTATAAACAAAGGGGCCAATAGAGTCCCAACATTTCTTAAAAAACTTAGAGGAGTAGCCATCTGAACCGGGCGATTTATCATCACCAATGCTACACAAAGCATTCCAGATTTCCACATCAGCCACTTCTTTAGACAGGTCAGCCCCATTAGCATTAGAAATGCAAGGGCCGGAACTAATAACCGAAGGATCAATAGGGAGCACATCCACAGAAGTACCCAAGAGAGATTTAAAGAAGCCAATAAATTCCTTGGCAACCTCCTCTGTCTTTGCAAGTAGAAGAGCCATCACTTCGAGAAACAGACGCAATAAAATTCTTCCTAGCATTTCGCTTAACTGCTGCATGAAAGAACTTGGTACACTTGTCACCATTTAAGAGATAGATGCCTTTGGCTTTTTGCTGGAAAAACATCTTTTCTGCGTTAGCTAGGAACATAGCAGATTTTCGAAGCTCAGGAAGGGCCCTAAGGACAGCAATATCTCCTGGATTATCATGAAAATACGCTTCCGCCGCTTGAGAAGGGCTTTAGCATTCCTAGCCCGGCAGAAATATGAGAGAAGTGTTGATCATTAAGAGCCTTAAGGGCAGGCTTCAATCGCTTGAGCAAAGAACATAAGATAAACTGAGAGGAGCCTCCCGAAATCCTATAAAGATTATCCCTCACAACTTGGACAAAATTAGCATGGAGCGTGAGCATATTAGGGAACCGCCAAGGAGATTTACCAACAGTATTCGGGGCAAGAAAAGACACGAAGCAAGGAGAGTGGTCGTAAGATCGCGCTGGAGAAATTCCACTCTAGCATGAAAATCAGAATTAAACCAAGCATGGTCAACCATAGCCCGATCCAGCTTGGACCAAACCGAGAGATTGGACCAAGTAAAAGAGCAGCCAACAAAAGGGAGATCAGCAAGACCCAATTATGTACAACAATTTTCAAAATCTCTAATTTCGTAGGGAGTGATAGCAGCTCCCAAACGACGCTCAAAAGACTTCAAAACAGCATTAAAATCACCCATTAGAAGCCAAGGAAGCATAATCCTAGGTCTAACAGCTCTAAGATTATTCCATAGAGCTCTACGATGCATAATTGAATGAAGTCCATAAATAAAACTAACGAAAACTTGCTTACCACTTATAAGGCAAGTCATGATAGAATGGATCGCTTGCGGATGAGACTCAAGAACCTCCAAAGAGACCTTGAGGGGATTCCAAAAGATGGGAATACGGCCTCCCGCAATAACATCAAGATTGCTGCACAACTTCCAAATTTCTCGAAGATTAAACCGAGCAAACTTATCAAAGATGGGATTGCTAGACTTGGATTCTAGAATACACAAAACATCTAAGGATAGATCACGAACAAGGAGGGCAGCCTCCTTATGCTTAAGAGGGGAATTGAAACCCCTTACATTCCAAGAAACGATCTTCATAGGGATTTAGGAAGGGTTTTTGCCCTCCTGAATTTTTGTTCTTGGAATTATGGTTACTCTTCTTAGGGCGGTCCCTTTGAAGATTCAAAGAACTACTTTTTTTTCCTTAACCTTGCGAGTAACAGCTTATGAAAGGAACCTCCTCCACAAGCTGTTGGCCGCTCGGAATCTCACAAGCGGAAACGCCTTGGGATTCCAAAATATGTTCTACAAGTAGAACCATCAACATTTAAAGTGAAAGAGGCCTTAGAAACCTCAACAAAGGTCTTGGTAACGGCAGTAAATAGATGGAGCTGCTTCACGATCAATTGCAGCCGATCGCCCCCATGCCTTCAGAAATAGGCTGCAAAGGAATCCCCGTAGGCTGCTCGGGGTCTAAATCCACATCGCAAGGAAATCTAATGTGCATGTTGGGGGCAGCAACAATAAATTGAGAAGGATCCGGGATTGAAGGAGAAACCTTACTTCCAACAGCATTGGAAGAACCAGGGACTTGACAATCAATACCCCCATCCATGGCTGCTTTAGGGGCATTTGTAACGATCCCGAATTTCCAGAACAATCATAATAATTAATTTATAATAAAATAACCTCCAACGGCTACTAAAACCATAATTCAAACACTAACCACAATTTGAAATAACTTAAATGCTGAAAAACGATAACACTTTCAACGGCTAGTACAATCCACAAGCTCAACAAAATTATTTATAGTCTTACAACTCTCAAATAACTGCATTAACTGACTAAAGATTCTAAAATGAAATAAGCTAAAAACGATCCTTGAATTCCTTATGAGGTGCTCCCGAGCCGTTTCACATTCTTCCTATATGAAATCTGGAAGAAAAGAAGATGAAAGGGTGAGCGAACAATGCCCAAGAAGTTCATATACAACCCCTCCTGTTACTAAGGAGGAGTTGACTGAAGGAATATCAAACGCTACAATTTTCAAATAACAATCGAAGACATAACGAAGTACAAATTCGAAATCATTATTTAACAAATTCTCAAATCACATGTCTTTCAAAATCTCAATGGTTTCACAAACTGAGTTAACAAATATTTTGGAGTTCCAAATGATGACGAAATCGATTCAAATTGACTCGAATGGTTTACTTAATTAAAACTGTCCCATACCAGCTTTAACTAACTAAATCACTCACAGATTATAAGGAAATTCAAAGGACTGATAAGCCGAACAAAGTTGACTCGAATGATCTAGTTATCTACAACCGTCCCATACCAACTCGTAGATAATCAAATCATTCACGTACATCATGATCACATAAGTGGTCCACCGACCTTATCAAACCAAAATCCCATAAAGGGAACAAAAGCCCACAAGGAGCACAAAGGTTGACTCAGAGTCCTAAACAGCAGTATCCTAACACTCCACCACTACTACATTGAAGCGGTGAACTAAGTTTACCCGAAGACCAAAGTATCAAATATACCCCGCCGAAGCAGGTTGTCTAACTTAGTGATCATTAATGGAACAAAAATCACATCATATCAAAACTAATTTTTTTTTATACAGAATACGAACTTTCACAATAACAACAAAATTCTGTATTTACGAAACCAAAATGATGAAATAGCAAACGAATAACAAAAGATTAGCAAATAACGGTAAGCGAGGGAGTCAAAACAAATACTGACGCGAGATCAGCTTTTTACGTATCAAAGAACGTACATCGCCAAGAAATATGCGGAAGCCTAAACAATGAAATGGAGCGGAAATCAATTAACTTAAAGATGTATAATCCCTTACCTCGATTGTTTGTACTCGAACAATTGCTAACTCTGATCGGATCTACACAAATAAATAATATCCGTTAAGTACGGATTAACTACTTAATACTCCGTCCCAACTTAACTTTATTTTACTTTACTAACTTATGAGTTAATTCTATTATTTAACTCCGTCTCAAGTTACTTTCCACTTCTAGAGTTTACCAAAATACCCTTCACATAAACACCAAAACACCCCTAGGATTTACCCAATCTACTCTTAGGTTTCTAACATTTTTATTCCATTTACTTTAATCAAAAACACAATTACACACACACACACTGTTCACATACACAGTTCACGCACACACATACATAACACTATTTTTAATAAATACTTTAGATACTCCGTTCTAACATAATATTTTAGATCCAACCCAAATAAATCAATTCTATTATGGTACGAATCCTAATTTCTCTCTTTTATTATTTTTATACTCTCCTTATTTTCGTATATATTCTCTCCCAAAATCTCAAACCTACAACAATAACACTAGTACTATAATAAACATTAATAACACTCCAAGTATAACCTTGATTTCATTTATATAAAGTGCACTATCAAAATCAAATTATACCTCAATGTTGTGGTCTCACATTTGTCTGTCGTCCATTGCCCAATCCTCTCGCGCGCCGTTCTCTATCTCCGTTCCTCTCTTTTATTTTTTCTTTGCAATTTCTACAATTAATCGTCTCTCCCTAGGCCGCCTCTCACCGGCCGATTGACTCTATATTTTCTCTCTAGGGTTTTTAGAAAAACAATAAGGCTCTTAGGTTTAAAAGAAATGTTTATATGATTGGGTTTCCTAAACCTAATTTAAAAAGGTAATCCAAGTTCAAGAAGGTAATCTAAGCCCAATCTCTCAAGCCCATTACTCCTAATCCATTTAGAAAAACAATTAATAATAATTAAATAAATTAAAAGGAAGCATTTAATTAAGATAAACAATTAATCAAAACCCTTAGACCGCACTTCACAATTTTCTCCAAAACCCTTAGACCGCACTTCACAATTTTCTCCAACGTATTTCACCTAAATAGCCCACTTTCATTTAGAGTATAATTTGGCCCAAATTAATTACAAATCAAAACTAATACTTCCTCCGTCTCAAATAAATGTAAACAATAACCCATACTCATTAACTCAATATTTTTAACTGGCCCATTTAAATAACTTAAGCCCAAAACAATTGGCCCACAATTTCTAACCCAACTAATATAAGGAATAACAAATAAGAAAATCATTTATTAATTAAAAAGGGTCAAATTCATTAATAAAATAAAAGGGTTTTACTAAACCTAAGCCCAATACCAAAGCCCAACTCATCAAATTCCAATTTTAATAAACTAAACCCACTCAACTTAGTCCATTTAGAAAAAGATAACCCAATTAATCAAATAACCCAATAACCAATTTAGAAAGAAAAAAAATTTAATACCAAATAAATGCAATAAATATTCGGGTTATTACATTCTTACCCCCTTAAAAGAAGTTTAGTCCTCTAAACTTTCATAATCCGATGAAGCAACTAATCTTATCATATTAATCTACACTAAATACTTCAAGAATGACACTGAGGTCAAACCTAAGGCTTAAATCAAGCTTATCCTCACACATTCTAAACTCCCAAGGATCAAAAGGCCCAAATCAAACCTTTCCTCATACATCCTAAACTCCCATAGATCTAAAGCCAAAGCTCTGATATCAACTGTAACGATCCCGAATTTCCACAACAGTAATACTACTTAATTGGAAATAAAATAACCTCCAACGGCTACTAAAACCATAATTCAAACACTAACCACAATTTGAAATAACTTAAATGCTGAAAAACGATAACACTTTCAACGGCTAGTACAATCCACAAGCTCAACAAAATTATTTATAGTCTTACAACTCTCAAATAACTGCATTAACTGACTAAAGATTCTAAAATGAAATAAGCTAAAAACGATCCTTGAATTCCTTATGAGGTGCTCCCGAGCCGTTTCACATTCTTCCTATATGAAATCTGGAAGAAAAGAAGATGAAAGGGTGAGCGAACAATGCCCAGTAAGTTCATATACAACCCCTCCGGTTACTAAGGAGGAGTTGACCTGAAGGAATATCAAACGATACAATTTTCAAATAACAATCGAAGACATAACGAAGTACAAATTCGAAATCATTATTTAACAAATTCTCAAATCACATGTCTTTCAAAATCTCAATGGTTTCACAAACTGAGTTAACAAATATTTTGGAGTTCCAAATGATGACGAAATCGATTCAAATTGACTCGAATGGTTTACTTAATTAAAACTGTCCCATACCAGCTTTAACTAACTAAATCACTCACAGATTATAAGGAAATTCAAAGGACTGATAAGCTGAACAAAGTTGACTCGAATGATCTAGTTATCTACAACTGTCCCATACCAGCTGTAGATAATCAAATCATTCACAGACATCATGATCACATAAGTGGTCCACTGACCTTATCAAACCAAAATCCCATAAAGGGAACAAAAGCCCACAAGGAGCACAAAGGTTGACTCCGCAGAGTCCTAAACAGTGTATCCGGAACACTCCACCACTACTACATTGAAGCGGTGAACTAAGTTTACCCGAAGACCAAAGTATCAAATATACCCCGCCGAAGCAGGTTGTCTAACTTAGTGATCATTAATGGAACAAAAATCACATCATATCAAAACTAATTTTGTTTTATACAGAATACGAACTTTCACAATAACAACAAAATTCTGTATTTACGAAACCAAAATGATGAAATAGCAAACGAATAACAAAAGATTAGCAAATAACGGTAAGCGAGGGAGTCAAAACAAATACTGACGCGAGATCAGCTTTTTACGTATCAAAGAACGTACATCGCCAAGAAATATGCGGAAGCCTAAACAATGAAATGGAGCGGAAATCAATTAACTTAAAGATGTATAATCCCTTACCTCGATTGTTTGTACTCGAACAATTGCTAACTCTGATCGGATCTACACAAATAAATAATATCCGTTAAGTACGGATTAACTACTTAATACTCCGTCCCAACTTAACTTTATTTTACTTTACTAACTTATGAGTTAATTCTATTATTTAACTCCGTCTCAAGTTACTTTCCACTTCTAGAGTTTACCAAAATACCCTTCACATAAACACCAAAACACCCCTAGGATTTACCCAATCTACTCTTAGGTTTCTAACATTTTTATTCCATTTACTTTAATCAAAAACACAATTACACACACACACACTGTTCACATACACAGTTCACGCACACACATACATAACACTATTTTTAATAAATACTTTAGATACTCCGTTCTAACATAATATTTTAGATCCAACCCAAATAAATCAATTCTATTATGGTACGAATCCTAATTTCTCTCTTTTATTATTTTTATACTCTCCTTATTTTCGTATATATTCTCTCCCAAAATCTCAGCCTACAACAATAACACTAGTACTATAATAAACATTAATAACACTCCAAGTATAACCTTGATTTCATTTATATAAAGTGCAGTACTATCAAAATCAAATTATACCTCAATGTTGTGGTCTCACATTTGTCTGTCGTCCATTGCCCAATCCTCTGCGCGCCGTTCTCTATCTCCGTTCCTCTCTTTTATTTTTTCTTTGCAATTTCTACAATTAACTGCTCTCTCCCTAGGCCGCCTCTCTCACCGGCCGATTGACTCTATATTTTCTCTCTAGGGTTTTTAGAAAAACAATAAGGCTCTTAGGTTTAAAAGAAATGTTTATATGATTGGGTTTCCTAAACCTAATTTAAAAAGGTAATCCAAGTTCAAGAAGGTAATCTAAGCCCAATCTCTCAAGCCCATTACTCCTAATCCATTTAGAAAAACAATTAATAATAATTAAATAAATTAAAAGGAAGCATTTAATTAAGATAAACAATTAATCAAAACCCTTAGACCGCACTTCACAATTTTCTCCAAAACCCTTAGACCGCACTTCACAATTTTCTCCAACGTATTTCACCTAAATAGCCCACTTTCATTTAGAGTATAATTTGGCCCAAATTAATTACAAATCAAAACTAATACTTCCTCCGTCTCAAATAAATGTAAACAATAACCCATACTCATTAACTCAATATTTTTAACTGGCCCATTTAAATAACTTAAGCCCAAAACAATTGGCCCACAATTTCTAACCCAACTAATATAAGGAATAACAAATAAGAAAATCATTTATTAATTAAAAAGGGTCAAATTCATTAATAAAATAAAAGGGTTTTACTAAACCTAAGCCCAATACCAAAGCCCAACTCATCAAATTCCAATTTTAATAAACTAAACCCACTCAACTTAGTCCATTTAGAAAAAGATAACCCAATTAATCAAATAACCCAATAACCAATTTAGAAAGAAAAAAAATTTAATACCAAATAAATGCAATAAATATTCGGGTTATTACAGCATTAACTTTAGCTTTGGCCTTGCCTTGCATAGAAGCTTTCCGGGCTGCACAAAACTGAGTACCATGCCCCAAAGCTTTGCAATCAAGACAATACTTTGGCTCCAACTCATAAACCACAGGTTGTTCCCGCAATTTCCCATTAGGCAGCTTCAACTTTATGAAGCGAACGAGCTCTTTTGAGGCATCAACTTCAACCAAAACACGAGCAAAATCACAATGCATGCGAGATTTTGTAAGAGCATCAGAAGAAATAGGGTAGCCTATCTTAGAGGCCATCTTGCTAAGCCCACTTTCACTCCACAGTTCCAATGGAAGATTGGGCAGCTTTACCCATACAGGGACTGTGCAATGATCAACAACACCGTCGGCTTCAAAGAACTTTGGTCTTAGCTTCAAAACAAGGGGCCTGCTATAAGCAAAGTAAGGACCCCCAAAGCAAGCACCGAGTCTCTATCAAATTCACAGTCGAACCGGAAGACAATCCAGCCACCGTTGTGCTTGGTGAATCGGCAATTAACATTCCAGCCCTTGCGAATTCGTTGCGGGCGGCGAAGCCCGGAAATGGCCCCACAAAATAACCAACTAAACTGGGGCCCCAAGCACTTTCTTCTACTATTAGATCACTATCATCAAAGAGAATTTCTTCAGGTTGTGGTTCAACTTTAGAAAGAGAGAAGCCTTCATCAATTTTCCTGTTGAGCTTAACCTTTTGAGCCCAAGAATCTGATTTTTGAATTTCAGAATCAGCATTAGATTTAAATGTGTCAACAAAGGTATTGTCTTCAGAAGAACAAGTATCTTTTGACCCAAGTGTTACAGAAATACTTGGAGAAATCTCTCCAGCAGCTTCAACGTGCATGGCTGCCCCAAGAGGAATTTCAGGGCTTGCAGCAGATTTTCCCAAGAAACCAGCGGATAAAAGGCTGATATTGTCTAAGGAACCATCAGGCAAAGAGCTGGGGGGAGTTGACCCTTTACGGTCAGCAGAAACCTGCATGGGGATGTCAGGAATCTGTCCAGAAGCAGCCAAAGAACTGCTGGGTAATAACCGGTTCCTTTTTTTAACCATAGTGCAATAAAATTCAAATTTGCTGAAACACCATGGAAATGCAGCCAGCAAAACTCGAATTTACAGCAAAATGAGCTCAAATGAAATGAACACAGCAGATCAAAGTATAATGAACACAGGCACACAAAGTCAAAAGGGGGCAGCAAGAACACCAAACTGCAGCAGGCTTTAGAGCTTGTGAAAACAAGAGCTAAACCAAATAAATCACACAAAGAGAAGCTAGAACAAACCAAAAGCTTGGACCGAGTTGGAGAAGACGAAAACACGCGATCAAAACTTGGAAACACTTATAGCAAAAGGAAAATGCAGAAATCTTCAAACTATTCCACGTTGTCTCGCACGAGACAACGTGTCTCGCACGAGACAAGCCTTCTTATTTGTACGATTTTCTCCTTTTTATTGTAGGATTGGTGAGTAAACCTTAAGTACATCTAGAACGTCTCAGAGGATTGTATGCTCCAGAGGTCTGTCCAGTGAAGAGGATTGTGCTTTACAAGGGACAGTGCAGTGCAGGATGCCTTTCCTTTTTTCTTGGCAATTTAACTTCGTAAATACTCCCTCCGTCTCATTTAAATAAAAGTCACATTTTCAAATAAGGAAATAGACTTGGTGCAGTTTATCTGTACAGGAAATGTGGAAACAAGTAAAACACGTCCCTTAAAAATATTGACAAGTCAAATGCGACATGTATTAATGCGACATGTATTTTGAGAGGGGGGGGGGAGTGATTTTTATATAGAACTGCGAACCTTTAAACTGATCGTTTTAGTTTCATAATCATCTCCAGTTTTTCCAATTCATTCCTTTATAAAAAAAGTATCTTTTCAATAGCCCACATCACTTCTCACAAGAAGTGAGTACTGAAAACCTTGAATAAGATCGACAGCCCAAGACATTCCAAAGCATACCTTTCTCGGCCTTTTGTCTAAGATCAAGTGTAGTATCTGTTCTTATCAGTTTAATATCTGATATGTGGGTCATTGGCTCACACGATATTAATCTTATTTCTTGAGGGGGAAGGCCCATCATAGTAGCTTGCTGCTGGGGTCTTCAAGTGCATGCCTTACATTTTTGCAAGGGCCTGGCGCACCCCACCATTGCTAGTTAAAATTGTTACTTATAATTAGTTCAGTCCCAGGTTAAAAAACATTCATAAACTAACTTCATTTTATATTCTCCTACGAAGTAACGTTTGCTACAAATTTTGTGATGAACATCAGAACATGTACCAAATGACATTCATTTTGGGATGTTGTAAATGTTTATTTACAGGAACTGTGCAAGAATTAGATTTCAGACTCTTCTATATATACAGAAACTGTAATTTTACTTCTCAGCTGCTCAAATTAGATTTCAGATTTTTCTCTGAAGAAAAAGGATCTTGCATAAATGTTTATTTTCGGAAAAGTGAAATTTTCAAAGTTGCAAAGATCGATTCAGATATACTCCCTCCGTCCCAAAATGTTTGTCCTATTTGACTTTTTTGTTGAACTTTGACCACAAATATATAACAACTTAATTATGTTCATGAAATTCTAAAAATTCCTATTGATTCACCATTAATAATATTATCAACAACAACTTTTAGAATTTCATGAACATGATTAATCTCTCATAAATTTGTGGTCAAAGTTCAACAAAAAAGTCAAATGGGACAAACATTTTGGGACGGAGGGAGTATAGTTCAAGGTCACATGCATGTAATATTTTTGCTGTTCTGGTCACATGTAATCGATTTTTTGTTGTTCTTGCTTGGGTCAATAGAAACACTTTTGCAGACGCTATCAAGCAATAAGGATAATCTTCATGAGAACCATGATGGATCATCCATTCTGGCTTCATTGCAAGGTGCAATGTTCCCCTTTATTGGCTTCCAATTAACAAACGGATTGGCTAAACTTCAACTGTAATTTGCCAAAAATTTATTACTATACTTTCTTAGCATTTGAAGCTTCAGTACTACAATCACACACATATAATTAGATCCTAGAATAAAGCTTGTATAAATTCTGCCGGTGATTCCGAGTGTTTTAGTTTGCAGATGATTCAAACAAGTAAATCAAATCTATTTAAGCTCACCACTCTTTAATAGCTGATATGAAAATCCATCAAATGAATTGCTGTCGTTATGATTGCAGAGAAATCAGAGGAAAATACTTGCAGCAATTATAGTCTGTCCAGACAGATTATAAACAACTGCAGACTCGTAAATGAGGCTTACTATTGACGTTGCCTCCTTCAATTTTCTTTTTCAAGAAACATACTTTGGCTTTGTAGATTAATGTTTCCTACTTCAATATCAGCATAAGAAATTAATGTACGGAGTACTTTGTAACGTACTATTATCAGTATATTATGTGATGGCGTGATGCTGAGAATTCAGCTTCTGCATCCCTATTTTTCATTTTAAGGGGTTTAAAAATTAAAATGAATAGCAGAAGCTAGAATATACTTGTCCCACATCATTTAGGCTCTGATTGGACTAACAGTAGCAGCTACTAGAAAAAAGAGCTTGATTTGACAGTTAAAGGCAAGCAGCTATGCAATGAGCACAAAGCGAACTATTCTTTCGCCTTTTACTAAAGAATACCGTGTGCTCGTTGCTTAAAGTGGCATACGCTTATTTTTTGAAGGTCTTTTCCATTTTGTAATTGACCTATTTTACAGTTAATAAATGTTCTATTATTTTATGTTTGTACAAGTACCTATTTGGTAGCCCACATCACTTCTGACAAGAAGTTGAGTACTGCAAACTTCTGGATAAGATCGACAACCCGACATGATCCAAATAAGATCTTTCTCGGCATTTTGGCTAAGATCAAGAGTAGTATTAGTTCTTATCATTTTAATACTTGATATGTGGTTTCGATCTTATTTCTGGGGGAGGACCCATCCCAGTAGCTTCCCAGAGTTCTGCTTTGCAAAACAACGTCCCTGCTATTGGTCGTCGTATGAGTTGAGTCTATGTCATATCTAGTTCCAGTAATGGTTACTGATCCCGTTATATTGGCATGTAAATCAAACAACAACAACAATAACTTTTCCACTCCTAATCAAGGAAACATACTGTGAGCTGCATCATGTAAGCTCGGGTTAGAGATATGGGATATCCGTATCCAAAATCCTTGCATGCATGCCGAGATAATCTTCTGGAATTGTATAACTGTAACATGTACACTTGGAAGCATTCACATTGTAACTCCTTTGAAATAAGTACCATTGGGATTCATGAAAAAATGCACTATAATGCGTAAAATTCGGTATTTGTCAATCTAATTCCCAAGACACATCTTAACAGAAAAATCAATTTGGAAACCCTATAAATTAATATAATGAAAGAACATTATTTTCCACCCATCAGCCTAGAAAGGATATTGGGTAATTAATATTCAAAAACTAAAGGATATTGGGTAATTAATATTCAAAACTAAGAATTGTAGAGCTTTACCCTGGGTTAGAGGGAGCCCTTCCAGAAATTCTCGATGGTCTCAGGACGAACCCAAGACCAAAGAGGGGGTTTGGAAATAGTTTTCAACCCCCAATGAGTAATCATTTCTTAAGATATATATATAAAAGTATACTACTCCTTCCGTCCCAAATAGAATGACCAAATGCGTAATTGCTCCAAGCGCAAAGATACCTTCCTCCTATCAGCTTGTCAGAACTTATTTGCAAATATCTAACCGCATGTTGGCTCTGCTCCAGATGTGGTTTTCTTGACAAGGCCAAAAACATAACAAAGCACATTCTGACCTCTCCTACGTACACAAGTTGCTAGGGAAAGAGAGCCTATACTCCTACCTTCTCTTCTGCCCCAATGTTACTCCCTCCGTCCCAAAATGATTATCCAAAGTTTGGAACAAAGGTAGTATTATTTTTTTAAGCAGTAAAATGGACTTGATTAGTTTTTTTTGTTTTTCTTTTTTTTTAATGAAATCCATAGTCAGTTGACCAACCAATTGGACCTGTAATTCCTTGTATGAATTGAGCAAATTTGCATTCGTTAGTTAACTGTAATAAATTGAATTGTAGATCATTAACAATGTCGTAATCTAGAAATTAAGGTTTCGCTCGGTGGCCACAAACAGATGCAAGGAATTAATGTATCATTTTTGTCTGTGTTACCGTAACCTTAATCTCACTCGATGTGGTTCAGCTTCAACATGTGTAATTTTCAGAAGATGATTCAACCTTACTGTAAGTACCCCAATCCGGACCGCTCTCCATGCAAGCATGCGAGCATACCGGAAACACCGAGAATTCATGCATTCGTGGTCCCGAAGACCCGTAACGTCCAAAAGGTCTAAACTGACCATCCAAACCAAGGGAGGACCTTTCAGGCATAAAAGGGAATTCAAGGACATGGCAAGAAATGACAAAAATTAAAAAAATACATCAGCTTGCATGCATGTCCGTACGGACACGTATGTAAAGCATGATGTGTCCGTACGGACACTCTTGTCAACACGCCAGAATCTCCCAATATCTCCCCAAAGTCCACAATATTTCCTGAAATCCAGGAAAACAAAAAAAAATTGTATAATTACATAAAGGTCCGTACGAACACTTTTGCAATTTTTTTGGTCCTATAAATAGAGGGCACCCCAGCCTATTTCATTCACACCTCAACTCTCTCTTACCTCCCTACAGCCTTCAGGCAACTTCCCAAGCCATTCCGGCCCCTTCCGGTCCTTCCCAAGGCCTCCCGAGGCGCTCCCGAGCCATCCTGGTCCATCTCGGTCCGTCCCGATCGACCTCCCGATGTCCGACAAGCCCAATTCATCCCCAACCAAACTCCAAACGGCTCAAAACGATCCAAACCTGCGAGTCCAAACGATTGTGAATGAGTGCTAATTAGGGGGGGTTATGGCCGAGTGAGTGCAGAATTTCTCTCCTCTTTAGAAACCCCGAGTGTGATATCGAGATTTAATTAGGGGAGATTTTGCCATTAGTGAGGGCAAAAACCTCTCTCTTCTTTAAACACCCTCAGCCAAACACATTCCTCGTATAAACCCTAGGAAGATAGAACTTAACCAACATTGGTGAGCTCTCTTTCCGCACATTTAAATGCTGCTCTAAATTTCTGTCTTGAAATACATTACTGCTTTAAATTTACTGCTTACAATGTAGTCAATATTTACTATTCACGCATACCCAAACCGTACAAACGATCTCACAAAACATTCCTTTGCACTATGGAGGTCTGACAGTGATAGCGGTATGTTAATATTCCCGTACTATCTTTCAATTATTTACTTAATGCATTTTATTTAAAAGCGCGCACACACACACAACATTTAAAGAAAAGGGTACAGAAAGACTCGTGTATACGAGTCGACTTGGGTTTGCACTAAAAAATCTCTTCCCGAGGCGTAACCTGACCTCCGAACTCAAAATCTCATCATACAACAAAACAAACAAAAACAACATTTTCTCAATGTTTCAGGCATGGCGACTCAACAAAATGAAAAAGCAGCAACAGCTGCCCCAACGCGAGATGCCGTCCGCGCGCCGGATCGGGTAATTTCAGTTGGCGACTCTGCTGGGGAGATTTTGTTTTAAAAACTTTTAAATAAAAAAAAATTAAAAAACAATGATGAGGATCAAACGTTCATTTAACCCTTTCTTTAACAGTTGTGTGTGTATGTGCATGTGTTTTACTTTTTTGCTTATTCAAAAAAAATCTACAAAAAATGCATCATAATACATTTGTGTACATACTATTAAACTACATTATGCAAAAACATTTTGTTTTTCTCAGAAAAGGAATTTTAGTGACCTCACACTACAACCCCAAACCCGGGATGGTCTCAGATGCAGTTCGATTGGTGTTCTTATGCCTTTCTTGTGCGCACGGGATCATTCCAAACATCCCATCCTAGCCAGTGTCAATCACGCACTTTTGCGTCACACTCTATCCCGACTCGGTTGGTTTTTGACCCAGTCCGTGTCATAAAGCCTGGATACATATCCCATGTCAGTCGTTATCTGAGTCAAAGCCTAGAAATCAAGATCTCTTGCGAGAGCAAAATGATGAAAGGTCATGCTAAAATCTTGACACGATCTTAATTTCTAAAGCTAAACTTAGACAATGGTCCGTACCGGATATACGTCCATGCCCACATGACACCATGTCATCAAGCCTTTAATGCGCCATCGATGACAATATGACCTAGCTAAAAACCTAAAGTCATAGATCCCTTGTGCAAGCAAGGCAAAGAGAGGTCATGCCAAATTCTTGACCCGATCTTGACTTAGGTATTGGCTTCGTTCACTATTCACATGGCAGACGCATTAAAACGAACATGATAGGCTCGGTCCTTAGGTTCATTTTTTCTTTTGGCCAGTGGAAACCGCTTACCCTATAGGACCCTCGCCCGGGGCTGTCCACCCTGGGAGGTCCAAATACAGGTGCAAATGACTACAACCCTACAATGTTATAAACGAGCAATTAAATTGCATACGCCCGAATTCTATCCTTTATGATGCCAACTAATAGTAACCTGACACCCTTCGACTAAATGGTTCTCTCACTCCCCAACCCCGTTATAAATTTCATTTTGTTAAAAACTTCCAACCACTAATGCTTTTCACGAGTAATGAAGCCCTAATCAAGATCCAAAACTATGTTTCTAACCTCAAGCTTCATAACTATAAAGCTCACCCACCCAGAGGCAGAACTACGTTATAGGGGGGGGGTCAATGGACCCCTGAGTTTTCCAATTTTGCCACTTTACTCCCTTATACATTTATGAGATTAGAAACTTAACCCCATGAAAAAATACAAGTAACCCCCCTCAATATTTACATTAATTACTCACTATATAAACTCAATCCACACACAAGGCAAGGTAATTTTTCCCTTCTCACAGTTCTCACGAAGAAGAGACGAAGAGACGAAGAAAGAAGACGGAATTGCAATCGGAATTGCGATCGAAGCCACCACGCAGCCGTCCGCCGCACCATTTTTGCTAAGGTATTTTGATTCTCTCCCTTCATCGACTTTTCCTCTCTCTCTCTATCTCATCTCAAATCCTCCAAATTTCTAAATCCCTAACAAATTAGGGTTTCTAAATCCCAAAATAATGGTTAAAATTGGAACTGTGAATTTTTTTTTTTTGGGATGGAGGGTGAATTCTCTCTTTTCTTTAGATTGCGTTTGTTAAAAAGGTATTGGCCCTTCTCCATTTGTGTTGTGGTTAGGGAAATTATGTAATCTTTGGATTGGTTGTTTGAAGACAAAAGATAGCGAATTAGCAAAATATTGGATTTTGCTTACTAGATTGTCCTCATATCATTAAGCAAACTGTTGTGAATGAAGGGGCAGGGGGTGTCTAATCTTGCTTAAGCTTGTTTCTCTGTTTCTTGATGCTGACCTCCGGTAGTAGAGTCATTTTTTTGTGACTGTAGAGACACTACTAGAAACAGGGCATTTACCGACGGAATTTTACCGACGGACGCCGTCCGTTGGTAATATCGACGGAAAAAATTCATTTACCGACGGAAATTAATTTTCATTTGTCGGGAATTTTTTTTTTAAATTTTCGTTTTGTCCGTCGGTAATGGATTAAATTCCGTCGGTAATACCGACGGATTATGTCCGTCGGTAATACAGATGGACCCCGTCCATCGGTAACAAAGCCCTATAAATTGCCTATTTACGCTTCAGCTCAATTTACAATTCGCAAACAATTTTTTATAAATGCCGAACCCTAGCTACCTCTGAACAACGCCGTCGCCGATCCTCTGCCGTTCGCCGTTCTCGCCGTCGTCGGTAAGTAATCTCTCTCTGTCGCTTTCTTCTCTCAATCGCTTTCTCTCTCTCACTCGATTTCTCTCTCTCACTCTCTCTCTCTCTATCTCTCTCTCTCTCTCTCTCTCTCATTAGTGTCACAGGCGTATAGTCCCCGTTCAGAATTGAAATCGCCATTTACCTGGTCTGAACCAACGCCTGTTCCGAGCCTTTGCCAGCCCTAAACTGGTAATTTGTAATGTCTTTCTCTCTTTCCAAGTTTTGATTTCAGTTCTGGACATGATTTTTAGTGAAACAAAGGTAGATCATAGGTTTATTTTTGTTTTGAATTTGGAGATTTTTGAGCGTTTGTCTTGAGACATGTCTCTGAAGTTTGGATTTTGTGTGTGGATTTTGATTGGTTTTTATAGTTCCATGAGAAAAGAGTGTTACCCATTATGAAATTTTCTTTAGATTTGATTAATCAATTGTTATGAGCCCATTATTTGATGATTCACTGAATCCAGTATGAGTATATGAATGAAAATATCGAGAATAATGTGTTATACTTTAAATGAATAATTACAGTTCTGGTAGACATTAAAAAAAATTTAGTCGCTGGATTTTGTTGTTATGAGAAGTTTATTAGTGTTTGGCATACATGTCTCACCTTACATTGGTTATCATATTTACAGTCTGTCACAAAGAGAAAGAGCAAGTTAGTTCTAGTTGTATTAGATGGCTTGTGTAAAGTCAAAGGGGGTGGGGGGTAAATGTCTCAATAATATTCAACCGCACACTACCTCACTGGTTCTAGATCCCATTTTGGGCCGATTGACGGCATCGCGGATGGTGATGTATGTCGCCTACGTTTGAGCGCATGATATCAATCCTGGCACCCTAGATGCACCTTAGGTCGGATCACAATTTTTGATCAAGCAGTCAACTGTTTACTCTTAATTTGTACTAGATGGCTTGTGTAAAGTCAAAGGGGGAGGGGGTGAATGTCTAAAATTAGGAAGACTTGGATGGAAGTATTGTTAAGGAATTAGACTCCTAATCATTGTCTAAAATTAGGAAGAAAACTCTTAGTGGCACTGCTTATAGGGTATTGTGGTTGGTGGTTAACATCTTAAAATATAAATAAGATGAGAGCCTTTCTCACCCACAGCTATCAAAATCCGTCCATCTTTGATCAAGAAAGATAGAGCAAATAAGTTCTCCACTGTTTGAGCAAAGGATTTTCTGTTTAATAAGAGTTTTTCCAGTTTCACTGTCCTCTTCTCTCTAAGGATCTCAAACATCACAGCCATGTTTGTGACAGTGTCTGTTTTCTCTTCACTGGTGTTATACTGTTACCTTGTTTTTACTTGTGACCGTATAACACCAGTGAAGAGTAAAACAGGCACTGTCACAAACATGGCTGTTATGTTTGAGATCCTTAGAGAGAAGAGGACAGTGAAACTGGAAAAAATTCTTATTAAACAGAAATTCCTTTGCTCAAACAGTCGAGAACTTGTTTGCTCTGTCTTTCTTGGTCTAAGATGAGATAGGGTTTTGATAGTTGTGGATGAGAACGAATCTCATCTTGTTTATAAATGTTAATATAATTCATCATTATAAAATTATATATTTTACAACAAAGAATTAATATTTAAAATTATTCACAATATTAATAATTTAAAAAATATGATAGATGTGTGTGATAATTCATTATTGTAAAATTATGCATTTTACGGTAATGAATAAAAATTAATGTTACGACGTGACGTTGTGACGGTTGAAACACAAAAACATAGAAACCCGTTTAAGGATCTTTAACTTATCATGTTGAGGTCAACATGTAGTCATCGATTCTTAAATTGTCCGTGTGGACAGTCTTGAAATGCACGATTATATGATTTTGTAAATATCATCATTGTCTATTAAAATTGCTTGAATATTCGATAGTTGAGATATTTTGGTTGCATTAATCCTATTGTTCTCTGAGTGTATACTAGACATGGTTGATTACACACTGTCGATTCTAATCGATAGTGTTTGATTGACCTAGTCTACGTCGTGCAATTGGAGACCATGGGGTTATGCTGTCGAAATTTCTTGATTTTCGATTATAAAATAAGTAGACAAAGTGATATTTGCAATTCATACGTGTATTTCGGGATGGGATAGAAGCCAACCCCAATTCTAAACTTAATGGACATGAATTGTCCTTTCATCCTAGGGAATGATATACTTTACAACAAATAATTAAATATTAATATTTATAATTATTCAAAATATTAATAATTAAAAAAATGTGATAGATGTGTGTGTTAATTCATTATTGTAAAATTATGCATTTTACGATAATGAATAAAAATTAATGTTACGACGTGACGTTGTGACGGTTGAAACACAAAAGCTTAGAAACCCGTTTAAGAATCTTTAACTTATCATGTTGAGGTCAACATGTAGTCATCGATTCTTAAATTGTCCGTGTGGACAGTCTTGAAATGCACGATTATATGATTTTGTAAATATCATCATTGTCTATTAAAATTGCTTGAATAGTCGTTAGTTGAGATATTTCGGTTGCATTAATCCTATTGTTCTCTGAGTGTATACTAGACATGGTTGATTACACACCGTCGATTCTAATCGATAGTGTTTGATTGACCTAGTCTACGTCGTGCACTTGGAGACCATGGGGTTATGCTACCGAAATTTCTTGATTTTCGATTATAAAGCAAGTAGACAAAGTGATATTTGCAATTCATACGTGTATTTCGGGATGGGATAGAAGCCAACCTCAATTCTAAACCTAATGGATATGAATTGTCCTTTCATCCTAGGGAATGATATACTTTTCAACAAAGAATTAAATATTAATATCAAAAATTATTCAAAATATTAATAATTAAAAAAATATGATAGATGTGTGTGTTAATTCATTATTGTAAAATTATGCATTTTATGGTAATGAATAAAAATTAATGTTACGACGTGACGTTGTGACGTTGTGACGGTTGAAACACAAAAGCTTAGAAACCCGTTTAAGAATCTTTAACTTATCATGTTGAGGTCAACATGTAGTCATCGATTCTTAAATTGTCCGTGTGGACAGTCTTGAAATGCACGATTATATGATTTTGTAAATATCATCATTGTCTATTAAAATTGCTTGAGTAGTCGATAGTTGAGATATTTCGGTTGCATTAATCATATTGTTCTCTGAGTGTATAATAGACATGGTTGATTACACACCGTCGATTCTTATCGATAGTGTTTGATTGACCTAGTCTACGTCGTGCACTTGGAGACCATGGGGTTATGCTGTCGAAATTTCTTGATTTTCGATTATAAAGCAAGTAGACAAAGTGATATTTGCAATTCATACGTGTATTTCGGGATGGGATAGAAGCCAACCCCAATTCTAAACCTAATGGACATGAATTGTCCTTTCATCCTAGGGAATGATATACTTTACAACAAAGAATTAAATATTAATATTTAAAATTATTCAAAATATTAATAATTAAAAAAATGTGATAGATGTGTGCGATAGAAGCCAACCCCAATTCTAAAGATAAATGAAGTGTCTTGTTGCTTTTAAGTTTGTAATCCAAATTTAGGGAATTGTAATGCGTTAATTACATCTAAACTGTTAATATATTATGAAATGCAGGAGTTAATTATGTCTGGAGAAGATCGTTGTTGGATGGATAATCGTAGTAATTCCGGTAGAAGGGGTGTCAGACCTCAATTCTTAGAAGGTTTAGAACATTTCATGGAGTTTGCTAGAGCGCATCCCCAGTGCATGCGTGATGATAAGATTAGGTGTCCTTGTAAAAAGTGTAAGAATAGAAAATATCTGAGTGTTGGATGGGTAAAGAAATATGTTTTGGAGGCAGGGTTTGTTGATGGTTACAAGGTATGGGTAGCCCACGGGGAGCGTTATGTGGTTGAAACAAGTGTTCGCAATCATCCTACTTTATCCGTATTGTATGAAAAATACAGATGCATTCACACTTCAGCATTACAAGAAGCAGTGTTGGTTTGATTGCCACAGACGGTTTCTTCCTAGTGACCATCCATTTCGTAAACAGAAGAATGCTTTAACCAAAAATAGAGTTGCGCGTCGGGGCCCACCTCCTCGTCTGAGTGGCGGGGATATTTTTGAGCAGGTGTCTGAGTTGTCTGGTGTCGGGTGGAGAAAGTTGTTTTCAAAGGATAGACCAGATGGATTTGGTAAAGACCATAACTAGATCAAAAAGAGTATATTTTGGGAGTTACCTTATTGGAAGACGAACTTGATAAGACATAACCTTGATGTCATGGATATTGAAAAAAATGTGTTTGACAATATTTTCAATATAGTGATGGGTTTTAAGGCCTCAACGAAGGACACAGACAAGGGTCGGCTAGACCTTGAAGCGATTTGCAATCGTAATGATCTCAACATTGTTAAAGTTAATAGAAAAGATTTCAAACCAGTTGCTCCCTTTGTTCTGTCAAGAGAGGATAAGCAACGTGTTCTGCAGTGGTTGAAAGATTTGAAACTTCCTGATGGGTATGCATCTAATATTGGCAACTGTGTGAATTTGGAAGAAGGGACGATATATGGGTTGAAAAGTCATGATTGTCACGTATTATTGGATAGGTTGCTACCCATTGCATTTAGGGACATTCTCCCTAATGAAATATGGGTTTCCCTAACAGAATTGAGTGAATTCTTCAGAGCATTGACTTCCAGCACTCTTCGTGTTGAGGATATGAGAAGACTCGAAGAGAGCATTGAGGTGACAATATTCAAGCTTGAAAATATATTTCCGCCATCTTTCTTTGATTCAATGGAGCATTTACCAATTCACCTAGCTTATGAAGCTAGAGTTGGAGGACCTATTCAGTACAGATGGATGTATCCATTTGAACGGTTTTTGGGGAGTTTGAAAAAGAAAATGAGCAATAGAGCAAAACTTGAGGCATCTATGTCTGAATCAGTGATTGTCGATGAAATTGTGTCGTTTGTTTCAACATATTTTTACCCCGACATTGAGACAAGGTTCACTAAAGTGGGACGCAATTATGATGGGAGAGTCACTGATCCTGATGGAAAAATTTCAGTTTTTTCTTCGCCTGGTCGATTCCTTGGCAATAGAAAGTGCACGCGCATGCTAAGCAAAAAAGAATTAGAAGCGACTAAACTCTATATTCTTCTTAACTGTGCTGAGGTCGAGGACTACTTGAAGTAAGCATTCTTCATTTGTTATTAAGTAATGTTAATCCTAATAACTTTAATACGAACTAAGCAACTTTATGTTCTCCTTGAATGCAGTATGTTCGAAGAACAGGCTGGAGACATTGCGCCTGAATTGATTTCTATAAGGACAGACAACGAATTTCCCTCCTGGTTTAATAATTATGTAAATGCCAATTCATTAATTCAATGTTTTTAATAGAATTTGAAGTATGAGTTTTTTACTATTTATGTGTTTTTATTTAGATTTTGAACAACCGTGGAGATGCAAAGCTGCGAGATTACAAGCATTAGCACACGGTCCGTCCTTAAGAGTGAATGTATATAAGGGATATTTTGTCAATGGCTACGTATTCCACACCAAAGAATATGGCCAAACGAAATCAACTTGGAATAGCGGGGTCAATCTCAAAGGAAATCTCGATTATTATGGCATATTGAAAGAAGTTATTGAATTGGAGTACTTTTTTGGAAATTATGTAGTTCTTTTCAATTGTGAGTACGCTGAGCGAGGCATTATCAAACATGGCACTTTTGATCTCGTTAACTTAAAGCATTCTTCTAGGTATAATGGTGATGATGTGTTCATTCTTGCATCTAAAGCACAACAGGTGTATATGACCCCCTACCCCCGTCGATGAAGAGAGTCTAGCGGATGGTGGGCCGTATGGAAAACCAAAGCAAGAAGCACTTTTGATATACCATTGCGTGCAAAAACGTCTACCTCAAATATTGATTCATCATTAAATGATTGTTATCAGGAAGAGGAAATGCCTATACCTCCGATTATTTCCTTGAATGATAATGTCAAGGATGAAGCATTAATGGCCAAAAACACCTGTCCACTAGGGGAGGAAGTTACTTTTAATGAATCGAGTATGACAATGTGGAGGATGAGGAAGGAGAAGGGTATATATCTGGGTCCAATGATGAAGATGGGGAAGAAGACGACGATGAGAAACTAGTGAAGAAGAAATTGAATTTTGTAGTGATAGTGATCAAGATTGTAGTGAATGAATCAGTTTAGTTTTAATTCAGATAATGTTTTGTATATAATGTTTACATTTTATATCACTTATCACTGTACAATTTGTCTGCGATTATTAGAATCATTTTTTTCATCTCTACTATGCTTTTCAATTTTACTTGTTTACTCTTACATGCTACGTAATATTACATCTATCTCATGATTTGGACAATTATCCATAATTTGCTGGGACTCTCTTTTCACAGGGGTAACAAATGAAATGATACACTTGTATATAATGGGTGCACGGCTATTGAAACAAAGACTATAATATTGTAAGAACAAAATCAACATAACAATATCCAAACATAAAACCAAGTCAATAAACATGATTAAATTACTCCCTCCTAAAATTCCTAAATGAATGCTTCCTACTATTTAAATTTTGTTCTACTTGATTCATTTTTTGTCTACATATTTTATATTCTAGATTAGATATGTCGGGTCGAGGTGGCAATCGTTCAAAGAGAGGGAAGGTTGCGTGTTTTGTGCATCATCTTATTTCACCAAGGACGGGAGGGAGGGGCACTACTTCTGGTTCTGGACGTAGTGATGATGATGTGATCAGTCCAGATATTGATAGCTCTAGTGTTCCTGTTAGTGAACCATCCAGGCGGGTTATTTTGGACACAAATATTGATGAGGAAGGAAAAATGGAAATTTCTATCTTTCCCAGTGGCCAGTAAGTATTATTTAATTGTAAATGTCATATATATAATGTTTACATTTTATTATTGTCTTTTTATTTGTATATATATTGATATATTGTTTTTTAATTAATATCTTAATAGGTTTATACATGGTGGTTGTCAAGACCATGCTCGATGATTTGGGGATTTATTCAGTGGGTATACTTTTGAGGAATTTTATCCCACCCAAAATCAATATCAAAAGATGTGTACGATATTTGGTATAGCCAGTTTCGGGTAAAATTACTCAATTCTCTTTCCTTTGTAAAGTTTGTAGACTAGTACAATGTTCATCTTTATGTTCTAATTTACGCTTAATAATTAATTAGCAACAACTATTTTACTCCCTGTTTATTTAAGTACTTTTACTATTTTTGTAGCACATATATTCATGGCCCGGATGCTCCGACGTTAAATAGAGAAGGCTTTCAAGCAATTAGTTGCTAAGTGGTACGCTGGTAAATTATATGACATGAAAAAAAGTGGCTAAGGGATGGTTTGCCTCAAGCTAATTTCTTGAATAGTGCATGGGAGCAGTTGGAAGCCTATTGGAATAGTGAAAAATTTTAAAAAAAATTCAGAAATGGCAAAGAATAATAGGAACTCACAAGAGGGGCGGGGGAGTGTGCACACTGGAGGATCGATTAACTTCAGCGAGACTTGGTCCCAAATAGTAAACTTACTTAATTATTATCCGTTTGTAAATTAAGCAATACTCTATTTGATTCATATATTGTTATTATTTGATGAAATTTTGAAGTTTTAATTTTTTTATATGTTAAGCGAAAGAAACACGGAGATGATCGTGCCGATGCAGCCGTGTTTATGGCTACACATACTGCGGAGGCTCCTGATGGCTCAGGGCTACAATGGGTTAACCATTATTACCAGACCCTTTATGTAAGTATTAATAGTATTTTCTATTAGTAAACTATAAATTATTTAGTTAAAGAAATATTATTTTCTACCATAGTGTATAATGTTTTTTTTTCCCGGAAGAGTATGATAGGCGTGCTCGTGATGAGGCTATTGAAGAAGGAAGTATGAAGCCTGAGAGCACCGAGCGGCCTGCCTTTCGTGAAAATCTTTGGGCGGCCATTGTCCTCCGAGACAAGCAACCAAAGGGAGACCGCTTGCCTGGATTGGGAAGACATGGTGCTGGGTATTTTAACATGCCATTCCGCAGCCCTACTATGCATTACTTTTCTTCTTCTTCCTCCGACAGTCAGCATATGGATCAAGAGGCGTTCGATGATCGGGTTCAGATAGAGGTTCAAAGGCAAGTGGAGCAGATGCAGCGATGCGATGCAGCCGAGTGCGTGCCGAGGTGCAGGCCCAGGTGCAGAGCAAGGTGCAGAGCATATTGGAGGAACGTCTTCGGGAAGAGCGAGAAATTCAGGAAAGCCAGTTTGAGCAGCGCATGCAACAATACTTGGCCACCATGAATTTGCAACCACAGCAACCTAATAGCGGTAATGCTTCTGCCTTATCAGTCGGTCAATACCTTAGGCGAAGTGGCGGTAGCGGCAGCGGCAGCGCTCGTGGTCGTGGTCATTAAACATTCATTTTATTTGACATGTAATCAAACAAACATATTTTGTTTCCCTTTCCCTTCCCTTTTCCCCAAGTGAAACAGTTTCCCTTTCCCCTTTTCTCCTTTCCCTTTTCCCTTTCCCGTTTCGCTTCTGGTTGTTGGATACAGTTTCCCTTTATTTGATGTTCAAGCGAAACAGTTTCCCTTTCCCCTTTTCCCCTTTCCCTTTCCCTTTCCTCTTTTCCCCTTTTCCCTTTCCCTTTCCCCTTACCCCTTTCCTATTTCACTTGATTTGGATGGTTGGTTCAAGCGAAACAGGTTGTTTGTGTTTCTTTGTATGTTGGGATTTGTTTAAAACAGGTTTGACAGGTTTACAGGTGGTTTACAAATAAAACAGATTTTTTTTAAGAAAAAATGTGGACAGATTACCGACGGAAATTTCCGTCGGTAAATAATAATAAAAAAAAACTCATTACCGACGGAAATTTCCGTCGGTAAATAATAATAAAAAAATAAAACTCATTACCGACGGAAATGTCCGTCGGTAATGGGTTTAGATTTCCGACGGACATTTCCGTCGGTAAAAGTTAAGGTTTTCAACGGATATAGCCGTCGGTAATGAGTTTTATTTTATTTTTTTTAATATTTACCGACGAAAATTTCCGTCGGTACTCTCCGGCGATAGATCCGGCAACCGGCCGGCGTACTTCATTGCCGACGGACAGTTTCCGGCGGGATTTTGGGTTTACCGACAGACAATCCGCCGGAAATACCGACGGAATTGGTCCGTCAATATTACCAACCAATTTTTACCGACGGAATTCGTCGGACGAAATCCATCGGTAATGAACATTTACCGACGGAAATGGGCAATTACCGACGGAAATTTCTGTCCGTAAAAGGTCATTTTCTAGTAGTGAGAGCCAATATGTGAATCAAGAACATGAGACGGTTTGTATTTTTAACATTCTGTTTAATTTTAAAATCAGTTTGGGATTTCGGATTAGTTCCCAAATGGGACATCCGCCTCAAGATTTGAAGAGATCGTGTGGACCGACTTCTTCAGGCTCTAAATTCAACGAGGCTCCCCGTCCTGGAGGTTAGAAACTTTGAACTATAGTCTTATTTAATACATTTTCTTATCATTCCTAGTACATTTGTTTATGGTCGATGGCCTCATTGATGTGTTTGTTTGCGCCTGTGGTCTTGTTATTTGGTTTGCATATGTTCGTCATTTTAGTACAAGCAAATATGCAATAAAATGATGAAGAATAGGAGACCATCAACGTAAAGTTTACATTGTAAACACTCTTCTTATTCTTCAGGACTATGAAATTTGACTTTTTTGTTTCAATAATTATTTGTCTTTAATAGCGAAATTTTAATATTTTTTCGTTACGAAAAAATTTGACCCCCTGACCTTAAATCCTAGTTTCGCCACTGCACCCACCCCCAACTTGTGAGAGATCTAAGAGCTCAACATTCTAAATATGAAATTGGTACACTAAAAACTACGAAGCTGTGAAATATTCAATATTCTTCAACGAAAAAACATCATTTCATAGGAAGAAGCTCATACAATCTTACAAAAATATATTTGTGACCACACATCCACATAATGTTGAAAGAAAGCATTGAATATGCACCGAGCCCAAAGTTTTCCTTATTGATGCCAACTGATACGTGTAGACACCCCACCTTGGATCTCTCATGCAAGGGCGGTGCCACCATAGGGCGAGGGTGGGCCATCGCCCGCACTCAATTTTCTTATGTTCCCTAAAAAACATATGTGGCGACTATTAAAATCAGTTAGACGTCCTTAGGAAGCATGACACTATTTTCAAGGATATCTACGGTGGCGAATCCGCCGGGGAAATAGCTAATTATAGGGTTAAACTTACTTTTCTGCTTTAGGTGTTCATTTTTCTACAACTTCTGTTCCTAGAGAAGCCAGATTTTGACAAGTCTGGTTTATTCAGCCAGATTCGCACTAGTTTAAATCCAAAGGGGAAAATCTTGTGAATCCCGTCCTCTATGTTTTTGCATGCTTATTCTGTTTCAGGTTTTCTACAGGGGTAGTTCTTGATCTGAAAGGGGGAGTATTCCTTGTTTCTAAGTGTTTCTTGAAAATTGCCCACACTTAGGAGAATATGGGGCTTTAAGCCTAGCTCAGGCGAGTTTTGCCTCATTACCAGATTCAGATTCAGGCGACTTTCGCTCTTTGGTAAAATGATCTGGAACTGATCCAGAACAGGGACAGATAGGATATGAAAAATAGCCCAAAAAAGGCTTGTGAATATTTTAGTTGGCTTGATTTATTGAGAGATCTGGGCAACCACTCTTCTACTTCCCGCTTTTCTCTGCTTGATTTGTTGAGAGTCTCGACAAGGTGGCGAAGTATGATTGGGGTTTCGCCGGATTGGCGTGTTGTTACGAGGGTATGGACTAAGCCTATCGCAACACAAAGAAGAACATGTCAGTCGATGCTTGATAACTTTGACATCAACCGTCAAGGTCTCTACCCGTGGAGGAGTATGTGAGCGGCATGTAAGCAGTGACTAAAAAGAGGATCATTCTCGTTTCTCTGACCGGTGACTCTTCCTATGTAACGACCCCAATTTCCATAATAAAATATAATTTCCAAACATCAATAATAAGTCATTAAGAGGGCATCTCAACCGTCAACCCTAACCCTAATACAATCAAACAACAATAAAAATTATTCAAAAATTCAACATCTAGTACATCTCACTAGCTCAATAATATTTAAAGTTTATAAAACATAATTCTAATTCCTCAATATCCCTGCCTCCATCCATGTGACCGATCCTCTCCTCCTACTGATTACCTGGGACGGAAAGAATAAGAAAAGGGTGAGCGAACAATGCTCAGTAAGTTTATACGGGATCTCTCCGGGTACTAAAGAAGAGATGACCAAAACGAACGGAGTCAATCGAATAAATAACGAAAGGTTCAAAACAACTAAAGTACATTCAAGAGTACAATAAAGGAAATATTTTTCAACCAGCCGTCACACACACACGGCTACACACACACACTGCCCATACACGACACACACACACACACCATACACACGTTGCACACACACAAACATACACTAAACCCTACTTTTTTCATAAAACCCTAGCATGCAATATTAGGTCAAAACCTTATTCAATTCACATGCCCAAACCCTAATCAATATTAGGTTTTCAAATGATGTTATTCCTTAACATAATTATTATAGACTCAATCCCCAAATAATCAACATAATGATATTACAAACCTTAATTCAATCCAAAGGTGTTTTAGGGTTTTCTAGGTTTTAATCCAAGAACAATAATCAATACGGATCGAATCCTTACCTTGGTTTGATCTTAGAACACCAAAACAATCAAGCTTTTCTTCCTCTTTCCTTCTTCCAAGCCTCTGCCGCTCCCTCTCTTCTCACGGCAATTCTGTCTCTCTCTCTCTCTCGATTTCTCTCTCTTGCCGCCTCTCTCTCTCTTCACGGCACTTTCTCTATTTCTTTCTTGGTTTGTGAAAATAATAAGTCTCCTAGGTTTAGAAAAGAGTATGTATATGATTGGGTTTCCAAAACCTAATTCAAAAGGTAATCCAAGTCCAAGAAGGTAACCTAAGCCCAATACTTCAAGCCCATTTATACTAATCCATTTAAAAAGGAAAACAACTTATTTATTAAAGGAAACAATTATTGATTAAAAGGAATAAATTAATTAATAAGAGAAAAAGAATATTCGGGTTATTACATTTTATTTGGGGGAAAGAGCCTTCCCTCAGAGCATGACAGAGGCTCTCTTGTGCGGGTGGTGCCCTATGACCCTCCTAACAACATGCATTCGATCACCGGCTTATTAGACCATCTTTATGTAGAGCTTGTAGAGGGTATCCTTGCTTCGGGTTTTATATGTCAGGGTGATAGTTACGAGAATTTCTTGCCCAGTTTGATGGGTCCTCTCGTAGTGGGTGCCATGCCAACAAGTTTCTTCATCGAGTTCTTCTGATTCTTCATTTAATTGGTCCCGTTCCAATCATTGCGGATTATGGGCCTTCGAGCTACACTTACATGATGAGTAGCACGGTGATGATGGGCTACATTAGTGAGCATGAGCTGATACCTCAGGGACTCCTTCCACCACCCAATGCCACAATGGTATGCCATTTTACATTCATAGTAAGTTCTTTTATCTTCATAGAGACTTTTCTGAACTTTTCCGTGTTTTTATTTGCAGGTGTCTATTGAAGATTATCGCTGGGGTGCTAGTCAGATGGCGCGTCTGGCTTATGTCCAACATTTCTAGGAGCAATTGTTTAACATGGCGGCCTCAGCGGTGGCAGCTTCGGTGATGCTCACTTGTGGATCAAAGAGGACCCGACCCATGGTGATGGTGATGATGAGCACGACGATGGGGGAGCAAGTAGCTCACGAGGCACCATAGTTTAGGATCCCCTATCCCTCATTTTGTAATTATCGACCATGTTTTGGCCCAAACATCTTTTCCTTTTTCTGCTTTCTTTTCTTCAGTACCTGTTAGCACATAATGACTCCACACACGTTTTTCCATTTTTAGTCTTTATTTTTTGACTCATGTGGTGGTGTCCACTAACTATATGGTCATAGCCAATTTGGTCGATTTTTGAATGTATGGTTTTAATCAAGCCATTTTGTTGAAGTTCAACTTCTGTTTTATAAATTTTAAATTTGTCTAGGGCTTTATCTTTTGCATGCAGCAAGTAAATATAGCAAAACCTAGAAGCATCATTTATAAAAGTGACAATATACTTTTATTGCCTAAAGATGGAGTAGCATGAAAATCACATAAATCACTATGTATTAATTCAAGTTTTACAGAATTCCTTGTAATACTTTTAAAAGATTTTCTAGTGATTTTTGTCAACATGCAAGTATTATATTTTCCAGTATTTTTATCAATAGCAGGAATTAAACCATCTTTGGACATTTCAAGCATTCTTTTATAGTGCACATGTCCTAAACTAGCATGCCATAATGAATAATTGATAACAACAGAAGAAGTCATATAAACAAAACTAGAGTCAACAGGAATTTTATTCAAATTCAACATAAACATCCCATTATTATAACAGCCAAATCCTACAAATACACCAGACTTCGATAAGAGATAATTATCAGATTCATACACTTGTTTGTATCCACACTTGTTTAATACATGACCAGAAATTAAATTCTTATGAAGTATTGGTACATACAATATATTAAATAAAGAAATAGTTTTTTCTTAACTGAATTCCAACACCACACTTCCTTTTCCTTGAATAGGAGCAGAATGGTCATCACCCATGTAGAGGACAGATCTGTCTTCCATTGGTTCATATGTATTAAACCAACAACGATCTTTACAAACATGAGTTGTGGCACCGAAATCAATCTACCACGCAATTGCATCATCATGCACATAAAATGCTTCAGAAATTAGTGAAACAGAATTTTAATAAATCTGTTTCAAACATGTACTAAATTCTGACCTTGGTCTTGAGAATGGTCCATAGACCCCTTTCCCGAACCACTGGTGCTTGCGCCATCCTTTTTATTTCCAAAGTGACAATCCTTCTTAAAGTGACCAGTTTTGCCAAACTTCCAACAAGCCAATTTAGGCTTCTTATTGGGACCAGAACCATTGTCCTTGAAACTACGTTTCTTTCCTTTGTTTTGATTGTTGTTTTTATTCTTTCCACCCTCATCAATCATATTCAACAGCAACTTCTTTTCCTTTGCCTTTGTCATTCTCTTGCGCCCTAAGAGATTCCTCTATGCGCAAGTGACTACCAAGTTGAACCAAAGACAGATCGTCTTTACCATGTTTCAAGGTGTGTTTGAAATCCTTCCAAGAAGAAGGCAACTGGTCTATCACACGTGAAACAGATATTGACTCATCCATATTCAGCCCATGTTGTGTAAATTGTCCAAGGATTCTAAGGAGTTCATTGAATTGTTCCATGACAGGCCTTGAATCGACCATCTTGTAATTATTGAAATTAATTACAAGGAACTTCTTACTTGAAGCGTCCTCTGCCATGTACTTAGATTCAAGAGAATCCCATAACTCCTTTGCAGATTCCACATTTTGATAAATATCAAACAGAGAATCAGACATACCGTTTAATATGTGTCCTCTGCAGATGTAGTCATCATTTTCCCACTTCAATATGTGTCTGACTGCTTCCAAATTATCGTCTTCCAACAATTCTGGAATAGGGGTAGATAGAACATACACAACTTTTAACGTTGTCAAAAGGAAGTGCATCTTCTTCTGCCAACGTCTGAAATCATGCCCTTCAAACTTGTCCAGCTTCCCAAATTTAGTCGTCATCTCCTTCACAGTACTTCCTCTAGCCATGATTATCACATAATACTTTATTCGTTTGTTAGGTATAGGGTTTCTGTTTGGATGATAATCCTGGATATATGATTGAATCGTGTGTACTCCACTTTTTGAATAAAGTATTTCGACCTTATTGCCTGGGTTACACGAAATCCATATTGGGATAAGACAATCACACAATCTATTTCTAAGCAAAGAAGACAAATCTTAAACTTGAGAATTGTTTTGTGTTTTTCGTTGTTGTTCTTCTATTGTCTTGCACAAGAGATCAAACTCTGTTTTTAAACAGATGAGAAGGTATCAGTTAAGTTTCCAACAATCATGATTTTAGCCAACCATTGTGTCCTTTCAGTTTGAAATAACACCTGTTCAGGAGCTGCTCGGCCGAGTCATGAGCCTCGCTCGGCCGAGCATAGATGTCCAGAGACTTTTGCCCAACTGCTCGACCGAGTCTTTGTCTTGCTCGGGCGAGTCAATCATTCTGCTCAGCCCTGCAAGGCATATGCCTCGACCGAGCATGACTGTCCAGAAACTTTAATAATCTGCTATGCTATGCTCGGACGATTCAAGCACTCTGCTCGGCCGAGCACATCAGCAAAGTAAAAGGTGCCGCCTCTTAACCTTTACTTCTTTATCATGGTCGAAAATGTATTAGCTCAAACGAGTGTGTACTCCACACTTTCCCTTACTAGTATCCGAGTCTAATACGAATCACATTGATCTCTAGTAAATCACCATTACAATAAAATAGCTGATGACACTAAAATCACCAACACTCACCTCCTTGAAATGGCTAACACTACTGACCTCCCAAAATTCTAATTATTCTCTTGCTAAGAGATTCGCAAAACTCCCTCTCCCAAAAACTCTAAAAAACAACCACTCTCTCTTCCTGTTCAACAAGCTTTGAAAAATAATCTGTCTTATTCGTAAGGCATTTCCGGATAGCTCTGTAAGAACAAGGTACTTGATCTCTCTTTTTTTTATTGCTTTAGTCACATGTTTTCCCCTACGTATATAATCCCCATCAAAAGGGAGACATATCAAAGGGCACTTTATTTATTGAAGTGTACCATTAAAAGTCTCTCTTACATTCCAAAATCCCCCCAAAAATCCCCCCCTAAAATCCCCTTTATGTGTTATATGTTAAAAAAAGTTTAATCCAGAGGGCAATGTAAAATAGAACACCTAATGTAGCAAGCGGCCTTAAGGCTGGGCGGAGCTGGTGCCTAACACCTTTACGTTATGTAACCTAACCCCCGAACCCCTTAATATTGAATCTTTGGTTTTGCATGATCTTAAAACAAGTTTAGATATAGGTTTTCTTATGTTCCCTAAAAACATAGGTGGCGACTATTAAAATTAGTTAGACGTCCTTAGGAAGCATTAATAGAGAGATCAGGAGACGCGTGAAAAATCAAACCCATATCGATTGTGCCTTTGATAAATCGAAGAATGCGCTTAGCAGCGATGAGATGTGAGGAGCGAGGTTGGTGCATGAATTGGCATACCTGATTAACCGAGAAGGCGATATCCGGACGAGTCAGAGTAAGGTATTGTAGTCCACCAACTAAACTACGAAACTCTGTAGGATCTGAGAGTGGATCTCCATCCTTGCTGGACAATCGGGAATGAGGAATAGTAGGTGTGGTCATGGGTTTACAATTTGACATATGAAACCTGTCAAGTAAATCAAGTGCATAACGGGTTTGACGAAGCTGCATTGTATCTCCGGTGCGAGAAGCCTCAATGCCCAAAAAGAAACTCAGATCTCCCAAGCGGCGACTATCAAAAGTCGCACAGATATCGTCAATAACAGAAGAAATAATGGAGGAAGAGGAACCGGTAATAATAATGTCGTCGACATACACGAGAATAGCAACAGTGGAGAGGGTATTATGCCGAATAAAAAGAGAAGAATCTGACCGACTATTGAAAAACCCACGTTGGAGAAGAAATGTGTGAAGTCGTTGAAACCATGCACGCGGAGATTGCTTAAGACCATAGAGTGCCTTACGGAGTTTGCACACATGGTTAGGCATAGAAGAGTGAACAAAACCGGGAGGCTGTTTCATGTAAACTTCCTCATGAATGACACCATTAAGGAACGCATTACGAACATCTAAGCTTTGATATCCCACTTCCGTGAGTGGGCAATAGCAAGAACTGTACGAATGGTGGAAGGCTTAACTACCGGACTGAAGGTTTCTTCATAGTCGAGACCGGCTTGTTGGGTGAAGCCTTGAGCTACCAAACGAGCCTTATAACGCTCAACAGTTCCATCCGCTTTTCGCTTGACTTTAAATATCCAACGACAACCTACCACATTCATGTTTGAGTTAAACGGGACCAAGGACCACGTTTGATTCTTGTGAAGGGCTGAGATTTCCTCCCGCATCGCAGCTTGCCAATGCGGAATGTTGGATGCTTGTTTAAAGGTACGAGGCTCATAAGTAAGAGAATCCTTTTGCACAGCCAAAAGACCCTGAGGTAAGGAATATGGAGATGTAGCATGGAGGAGATCAGCTACTGTCCGAACCCGAAGTGGTGGAGTAAGGGTAGACTCAGCAGAGGCTTGCTGAGATAAATCAAGGGAGGTTGGAGTTGCTGAAGACGACTGATCAGGGGCTGAACTGGTACTCCCTGAGACTGTAGGAGTGGCGATGGCATGTCCAGGATCTTGAGGTGCAACATTGTTGCTTTCAGACATAACAGGGGTGACGACTGGAGAAGTCTGAATGTTGAGGGGTGGAGATTGATGAGCCTGTGAGAAATTTAAGGGCACTGGACTGTGATTGAAAACAGGTCTACGCTGCATATGAGTAGTCTGGATGGTTGGAGGTCCCTTAGAAGAAGTCAGAACAGCTGCACTTATGCTAGAATCTGAGGTGTAAGGCAACATTGGGCCAAGTTGCGGATTCATCCACAAAGAATCTATTGCCGTTGAACTTGTATCACCTGTAGAAGTATTCTCTGTGCTAATATTTTTCCAAGGAAAATGTAATTCATCAAATACCACATGACGAGAAATATACACTTTGCTAGTAATTAGATCCATGCACCGATAACCTTTATGCAAATTATCATACCCAAGAAAAATGCAGTGTATTGATTTTGGCATAAGTTTGTGTGAGTTGGTAGGTACAACATGAGGAAAACATGAACAACCAAAGACCTTGAGAAACCGATAATCTGGCTTCCGTAAAAGCAAGATTTGATAAGGAGACACAAACTTATGTTGACGCATTGGTGTTCTATTGATTAGATAAACAGCAGTGTTAAAGGCTTCTAACCAAAATTTATACGGAACATTGGCTTGTGACATAAGACACAGTCCAACTTCAACAATATGACGGTGTTTTCGTTCAACTACTCCGTTCTGTTGTGGAGTATAAGGACAAGTGATTTGGTGCTTAATACCAACTTGGCGAAGAAAGCTAGTAAAGGCACGACTAGTAAACTCACCCCCACCATCAGTTTGGACTGTTTTGACGGTATGAATGGCGGATATACGCCGAGAAAGTTGATTCTCGATTTGTGTTTTGAATTCAGTAAACACACGAAGAACATCAGATTTGTGAAATAATGGAAAAAGCCACACATATCGCGAGAAATCATCAACAATCGAAAAATAAAAACGATGTCCATTCAATGAATTAATTGGAGCAGGGCCCCAAACATCCAAATGTAACATATCCAGAGGTTTCAAAGATTTGAAATTCCTAAGGGAAAAAGGGAGCATACTAGATTTACCCAATGGGCAAACATGACAACATTGTTTTTCATTTATTTTACTAGTTAACGGCAAGCTAGACCGTTGACACAAAACTTTAAGAACTTGAAAAGAAGGATGGCCCAAACGGGCATGCCAAATAGCTGGACTCGACCTTTCACCAAGAAGAGCGATGGGGCTGGCCGGGGACTTTGAATTGAAGGAAAGCTCATAGAGACCGCCTGAGTTACTGCCAGAGATAAGAGTCTCCCGCGTTCGGTTGTCCTTTACACAAAAGCCACACGAGTCAAGTTCAAAATAACAGTTATTATCTTTGGAGAATTGACGAATAGATAATAAAGATTTGTGAAGTTTCGGAATGTAAAGGACATTACGAAGATTAAAAGAACGACCATGAATGTTCAGAGATGTATTACCAACATGAGATATTTGTAACTTAGATCCATTACCAAAAACAACTGCATTTTTACCTGGGTAAGGTTGATAATCAGACAAAGAAGAAGGATTTGCCGTCATATGATTAGTGGCCCCCGAGTCCAGAACATATGAAACATTATGAGCAACATAGGCTGAGTTACTAGGATCTTGACAATCACGTGCCCCATGTCCATGCTGAAAACAAAGTTGGCAGGTGATTAAAGCTTGCTCACCGTAGATGGGGTTGGGAAGTAAACCACGCCCACGTCCATTATTGCCAAAGTGAGTTCCACGGGCGTTTCCTGTTCCCCTTCCACGATTACCATTCTGACCACGACCATGAGAGTTGTTGTTGTTGTTGTTGTAACCCCACTGACCATTCCATTGACCACCTCCACGGCCATTTTGATGGCGATTCTTTCCATGACCACGATTACCCCCAGCAATGCCACGATGTCCACCACCACCGCCACGACTTGCAGAGGAAGAACCTGACTTTTCTGCAACAAGAGCTGTGGACTGTTGAACAGGGGTAGCAAACCTTTGTTGTAGCATCTCCTCTTTAAGAAGAAGTTCAGTCAGATCATCCAATGTGAGAATTTGATGAACATGAGCAGATGCGGTTGAGGTGAGGAATTCCTTGAATTCAGGACCTAGACCGCCAAGTATACGCTGAATCAGATCCGTGTCGTCGACTGGGGCGCCGGCAGCTAGCAGAAGAGAATCTACAATTGAAGAAGCTCGAGGAGATAATCTCGAGATGGTGGTGTCTCGCCGTCTTCTTTAGATCATGAAGCTTCTCTTTGAGATTCTCGATCCGAAGCGTAGAAGTCGCGCCAAACCGTTTTGGCCAACACTCCGCCTAAGCCTTCGGAGCAGTGTCACTAGAGTTTAAATAGGGTTGTACGGCTGGTGTCACCGTGCCCTTGATCCACCCACAGACTAAATCTGTGGCCATTGTCCACAATTCATGTTGTGGATTTTCAGACCCATCAGCAAGATTGGCAGCGGGTGCCTGGGGATCAATAACGAAGAGAAGTTTGTGAGTTCGAAGCATGGTTTTGAATAGGGTACTCCAATTAACATAATTGTCCTTGGTCAAATATGTTCTCTCTATGGAATGAAATACAAGGAAAATTCTCCACTTCTTTCTTCTTCCTTCTTTATGCTTCCGCTCCTGTGCTCTTAGATGGTATCAGAGCGAACCATGGATACTACTCCAATGTCTGATTCTTCCTCATGTTGTACCTACCAACTCACACAAACTTATGCCAAAATCAATACACTGCATTTTTCTTGGGTACGATAACCTTTATGCAAATTATCATACCCAAGAAAAATGCAGTGTATTGATTTTGGCATAAGTTTGTGTGAGTTGGTAGGTACAACACGAGGAAGAATCAGACATTGGAGTAGTATCCATGGTTCGGCCTGATACCATCTAAGAGCACAGGAGCGGAAGCATAAAGAAGGAAGAAGAAAGAAGTGGAGAATTTTCCTTGTATTTCATTCCATAGAGAGAACAAATATATATACACAAACTCTAATCCTTAAGATACATTAGTACATAGAATATGTACAGCCACCACACTAATGCTATCTATACAATGAACATATAATACAACCAGGTAAGTAAAAGACTGATCAAGACTGATCATTAACAGCTGATAAGCATGACACTGTTTTCCAGGATATCTACGGTTGCGAATCCGCTGGGGAAATAGCTAATTAGAGGGTTAAACATGCTTTTCTGCTTTAGGTGTATATTTTTCTGCAATTTTTGTTCCCAGAGAATCCAAATTTTGACAAGTCTGGTTTTTTCAGCCCGATTCGCACTAGTTTGAATTCAAAGGGGAAAATCGTGTGAATCCGGCCCGTCCTCTATGTTTTTGCATGCTTATTCTGTTTCAGGTTTTATACAGGGATAGTTCTTGATCTAAAATGGGGAGTATTCCATGTTTCTAAGGGCTCGTCTGGTGCACAGTTTTATGAACGGAGATTTTTTAAAACGGAGCTTTTTTTGAACGCTATAATTTTGAGCGGCCAAAATATCCCCAACTTTTTAAAATTCAACCGTCTAAAACTCTTGACTAACACGCTTAATAAAAAAAAACTGAGTTTTTTTACCTCCGTTTTAACAAAAACGCTCGACAAGACGGGGCCTAAGTGTTTCCTGAAAATTGCCCACACTTAGGATAATCTGGGGCTTTAAGCCTAGCTCGGGCGAGTTTCGCCTCATTACCAGATTCGGGCAAATTTCGCTCTTGGGTAAAATGATCTGGAACTGATCCAGAACATGGACAAATAGGATATGAAAAATAGCCCAAAAAAGGCTTGTGAATATTTTTGTTTTCTTGATTTGTTGAGAGATCTGGGCAACCACTCTTCTACTGCCCGCTTTTCTCTGCTTGATTTGTTGAGAGATCTAGACAAGGTGGCGGAGTATTATTGGTGTTTCGCCAGATTGGCGTGTTGTTACGAGGCTATAGACTAAGCCTGTCACAACACAAAGGAGAACATGTCGGGCGATGCTTGACAACTTTGACATCAACCGTCAAGGTCTCTACCCGTGGAGGAGTATGTGAGCGGCATGTAGGCTGTGACTAAAAAGAGGATCATTCTCGTTTCTCTGACCAGTGACTCTTTCTATTTGGGGGAAAGAGTCTTCCCTCAGAGCATGACAGAGGTTCTTATGTGCGGGTGGTGCCCTATGACCCTCCTAGCAACATGCATTCAATCACTGGCTTATTAGACCATCATTATGTTGAACTTGTAGGGTAGCTCTGCTTCGGGTTTTATATGTCAGGGTGATAGTTACGAGAATTTCTTGCCCAGTTTGATGGGTCCTCTCGTAGTGGGTGCCATGCCAACAAGTTACTTCTTCGAGTTCTTCTGATTCTTCATCTAATTGGTCCCGTTCCAATCATTGCAAATTATGGGCCTCCGAAATACACTTACATGATGGGTAGCACGGTGATGACGGGCTACATTAGTGAGCATGATACCTCAGGGACTCCTTCCACCACCCAATGCCACAATGGTATGCGATTTTACATTCATATTAAGTTCTTTTATCTTCATAGAGACTTTTCTGAACTTTTTCGTGTTTTTATTTGCAGGTGTCTATTGAAGATTATCACCGGGGTGCTAGTCGGATGGCGTGTCTGGCTTATGTCCGATATTTCTAGGAGCTGCTGTTTAACATGGCAGCCTCAGCGGTGGCAGCTTCGGTAAGGCTCACTTGTGGATCATAGAGGACCTGACCCATGGTGATGGTGATGATGAGCACGGCGATGGGGGTGCAAGTAGCTCGCGAGGCACTATAGTTTCCCTCATTTTGTAATTATCGACCATGTTTTGGCCGGAACATCTTTTCCTTTTTCTGCTTTCTTTTCTTCAGTACCTGTTAGCACGTAATGACTCCACACACATTTTTCCAATTTTAGTCTTTATTTTTTGAGTCATGTGGTGGTGTCCACTAACTATATGGTCATAGCCAATTTGGTCGATTTTTGAATGCATAGGTGTATATTTGGTGATGGAGTGTGTGGGGATATATGAAATGTACGGGGTTTCTCTGTTTGCAAGTTTGAAACTTTTTTGACAAGTTTGGACTGAACATGATTTCTGCAGAATTGTTGATGTAATCAGGGAGGTTGTCTCGCACGAGACAAGCCTTCTGATTTTTATGATTTCTCCTTTTTATTGTAGGATTGGTGAGTAAACCTTTAAACTGATTGTTTTAGTTTCATAATCATCTCCAGTTTTTCCAATTCCATCCTTTATCGGCCAAATGCTCAAATCACTGTGGCATAACTGGTCCGAAAGATTGCACATATATCTGGTGACATCTTGCAGTAGCTTGTAAAATACTTGTTCTCTCCCCCCCCCCCTCCATAAGATGAGAAATTGACAAACTGACAACACATGAAAAACCAAAATACCCGACTTCCGTATACAAGCTGTTAAATCTTTATATCTTATTTCAACAAGAAAAATGGAAATCAAGATCGAAGCGTGTTTCTAATGCAATTATAAATTGATGGCAAGTGTGATGTTGGTAGTCTCTAGCAGACTAGCAAAGAAGGATCAATATAACATGGAAAAATGCATATCTCCGGAAATGGGGATATGTATAGGGTTTCTCCTAACACTGGAAGTGAAGCATGAAGAGTATCAATTGAAGAGAAGAAAAGAAAAGACTGTGCTGACTATCTCACTCCTCTAACGGTTAAGGGTCGATAACATGCACTACGAGAGGCAATACGATATACTTTAATTCATCTAACGAATTTATTCGAAGCTTTAATTCATAACGAAGTTATAGTGTTTATTGTAGAGATGATTTGAACAAATTCCTCAAACAATGTTGATCTGGATTGTTAGGATTGGGTATACTTTACTGCTGTTCATTACCTTTGTACAAAAAGTATCTGTTCAATAGCCCACATCACTTCTGACAAGAAGTGAGTACTGAAAACTTCGAATAAGATCGACAGCCCAAGACATTTCAAAGCATACCTTTCTCGGCCTTTTGGCTAAGATCAAGTGTAGTATCTGTTCTTATCAGTTTAATATCTGATATGTGGGTCATTGGCTCACACGATATTAATCTTATTTCTGAGGGGGAAGGCCCATCACATTTTTGCAAGGGCCTGACGCACCCCACCATTGCTAGTTAAAATTGTTACTTATAATTAGTTCAGTTCCAGGTTAAAAAACATTCATAAACTAACTTCATTTTATATTCTTTACACTTTTTGTTTTTATCAATTGGACTGTGTCTTATAATTAGTTCAGTCCCAGGTTAAAAACATTCATAAACTAACTTCATTTTATATTCTCCTACGAAGTAACGTTTGCTACAAATTTACACTTTTTGTTTTTATCAATTGGACGGTGAACTAAATTTTGTGATGAACATCAGAACATGTACCAAATGACATTCATTTTGGGATGTAGTAAATGTTTATTTACAGGAACTGTGCAAGAATTAGATTTCAGACTCTTCTCTATATACAGAAACTGTAATTTTACTTATCAGCTGCTCAAATTAGATTTCAGATTTTTTTCTGAAGAAAAAGGATCTTGCATAAATGTTTATTTTCGGTAAAGTGAAATTTTCAAAGTAGCAAAGATCGATTCAGATATATAGTTCAAGGTCACATGCATGTAATATTTTTGATGTTCTGGTCACATGTAATCGATTTTTTGTTGTTTTTGCTTGGGTCAATAGAAACACTTTTGCAGACGCTATCAAGCAATAAGGATAATCTTCATGAGAACCATGATGGATCATCCATTCTGGCTTCATTGCAAGGTGCAATGTTCCCCTTTATTGGCTTCCAATTAACAAACGGATTGGCTAAACTTCAACTGTAATTTGCCAAAAATTTATTACTATACTTTCTTAGCATTTGAAGCTTCAGTACTACAATCACACACATATAATTAGATCCTAGAATAAAGCTTGTATATATTCTGCCGGTGATTCCGAGTGTTTTAGTTTGCAGATGATTCAAACAAGTAAATCAAATCTATTTAAGCTCACCACTCTTTAATAGCTGATATGAAAATCCATCAAATGAATTGCTGTCGTTATGATTGCAGAGAAATCAGAGGAATTATAAACAACTGCAGACTCGTAAATGAGGCTTACTATTGACGTTGCCTCCTTCAATTTTCTTTTTCAAGAAACATACTTTGGCTTTGTAGATTAATGATTCCCACTTCAATATCAGCATAAGAAATTAATGTACGGAGTACTTTGTAACGTACTATTATCAGTATATTATGTGATGGCGTGATGCTGAGAATTCAGCTTCTGCATCCCTATTTTTTTTCATTTTAAGGGGTTTAAAAATTAAAATGAATAGCAGAAGCTAGAATATACTTGTCCCACATCATTTAGGCTCTGATTGGACTAACAGTAGCAGCTACTAGAAAAAAGAGCTTGATTTGACAGTTAAAGGGACGCAGCCATGCAATGAGCACAAAGCGAACTATTCTTTCGCCTTTTACTAAAGAATACCGTGTGCTCGTTTCTTAAAGTGGCATACGCTTATTTTTCGAAGGTCTTTTCCTTTTTGGAATTGACCTAGAGTTGGTCTTATAAAAAACTAGTTTTTTCTTAAGATAAGGAAAAACGTGTTTTCAAAATGAACGGTGGCAATTTTGTAATTACTGGCAATCATGTTCAAAATAAACGGTGGCATTTTTGTAATTACTGGCAACCATGATAAATGCCAGTATTAATATTACAAATGACCAGTGATTTCATACTGGCATTTTATAAACATGAAACTGACACTTTTTACACGAGCACTTTTAAATACATAAACTGGCATCTCTTCAAAAATATAAGCACTGGCATTCAAAAATATATGGACTGGCATTTGAAAACACATTTACTGGCACTCAAAAATGCATATACTGGCACTCAAAAACACTTATAATTATTTTTGCTGATATTCAAAAAAACATGAACTGGCATTCAAAAAAACATGGACTGGCATTCAAAATTACAAGAACTGGCATTCAAAAAATACATTGACACTCAGTTACACACTTACTGGCACTCTATTATACACTAACTGACACTCCAAAATACATGGACTGGCACTTGATTATACACTAACGGGCACTTGATTATACACTAACGGGCACTCAATTTTACACCAACGGGCACTTGATTATACATGAACTGGCACTCTATTATACACTAACGGGCATTTGTTAAATCACAAACTGACACTCATTAAATCACAACACTGGTACTTATTTTCACCGTCTTCAATTGCAATTGGCCCTCATTTTCACCGTCACTTTCAAACCACCATTAACAACTTCATCTCTCACAGGCAATTCATCCTGCAACCCAAACACACAAAACTTAACAATAGATTATTTACACAAAAACCCAAATCGCAAACCGTGATTTAACAATAGAGCCAATTTTAGTATGCAAATGGGCAATTACATAATTTTCGCTCTTGGGAAGCGAAATACCACTCAGAATTTGCATAATAGGTCACCGTTTACAAAAATGCCGGAGAAGGAGAAGACGGCGATTGCGATTGAAGGAGGTCGCCGGTTGGTTTCTGGGATCGGCGAGAGGATTGGTGTTGCCGGAGAAGGAGAAGACGGTGATTGCAATTGACGAAGAAGACGCAGAATTCCTCTTTGCGTATAGAGAGAGAGAGGAGAGAGAGAGACCTGTGTTAAAACACGTTTTTTGTTAAGTTAACAAAAAACGCGTTTTTTATAAGTTTTTGGCATTGACCTATTTTACAGTTAATAAATGTTATATTATTTTATGTTTGGTGGTCTTCTTAATTATTCTGGAGAAAATTACTCCCTAATCCCTGAATAATACTGAATTTACCTCCTAGGACATGAACATTTTTTATTTACGTCCTAATCCTACAAAATATTTTCTTCTACCATATAATCCCTCACCTATTTTAAAAATTGGAAAAATACCAAATATGTCCTTAGATATTTATTCCTTTTAAATGAGATAAACCCCCCTCCCCTCCCCACCCTCTCACAAACAGAACACACACACACACTCTCTCTCTCTCTCACACACACTTTCTCTCTCTAAATTTCTCTCTCTAATCAATCTCTCCGGTCACCCTCTCCTTCCGGCGAACTCAGCGCCGGTCAGCCAATCCTCGCCCACGGCGGCTTCAAGCTCCAGTAGCCAAATCCTACACCCTCCACCTCGCCGCCACCTGGTCCGGCCGAATCTGGGGCCGTCACGGCTGTTCCTTTAACGCCGCCAGTCGCGGCCGCTGCGCCACCGGAGTCTGTGGCGGATCTCTCTACTACAACGGAATCGGCGGCACCCTCTCTTCTCCGGACAAAAGCAGATCCGACCACCACTTTTCGTCTTTATCTTTCTCAAGCCAACCTTGCGCCCAGATCTGGCAAATAAATTGCGTTGCTCTGGTCGTCTTCCTCTTAGCTAATGTTTGGAACTGCTTGTTTTATTGAACCTGGCGAGGTCACCATTGTTGACTCCTAGATGCAACAATTGAATGGTACCCAGGTTGGCTCTTTGAAACATGAAAATCAATACCGGATGCTATTCTAAAACAAGCGAAAGGCCTAGCTATTTTTACAGTTGCAAAGGTTGGCATGATGGTGACTTAAAATATTGGCACTGGTCTAGTTGTTGCTCGAAGAGAAGATGGATCTTGGTCTCCACCATCTGCGATTTCTTCGGTTGGTGTTGGTTGGGGAGTTCAGGTGAAATTCGGAATATGGAACAACAATATTTCTAAAGCTCTGTCTGATAATTCCCTGTCAATGCTCTGAATTCTGGTCTGGATCTACAAATCATAGTTACTTACTATACTATAGTTGTGATCATTGTTACTTACTATACTATAGTTCTGGACTCAACTTATGCCTTACAAGCTGAAGACATTATTTCTTTATCTGAAACGTAAAGTTACATATATACTCTCTATGCAACCATTCATTTGTTCAGAAATCTTGTGAAATGATTTTTCCGTAATATTTTGAAAAATAAAGTTTCTCAATTCATTTTGGAAAAAAAAGTCATTCAACTTAGAACGAAACGAGTACTAATTTTTTCCAACTAGTTGGTACTTGACTAAATGATTTATTTTCTTTAAACTAATCTAAAAAATTACTTTTGACTCAATGAGGTTTTATTTGAGAGAAAAAAGAAGACTATGTTCTTAATAGTTTAGTTGGAAACAAAGAACTTACTGATAAGTTCTCTGTTGTTTGATACATGGAGTTGATGATCGCTGAAGTTGATCGTGTTCTTCGTGGAGACAACTGAGAACTTACTGATAAGTTAAGTTCTCAGTTGTTTGGTCTCCGGAGTTGGTGGTCGCCGGAGGTAATCGTGTTCTTAGTATTAGTTTAGTTGACAACTGAGAAATTACTAATAAGTTAAGTTCTCAGTTGTTTAGTTGCCGGAGAGGTCGGCGGAGTTGGTGATCATCGGAGTTGGTGATCATCGGAGTTGATCGTGTTCTTAGTCGTTTAGTTGACAACTGAGAACTTACTGATAAGTTCTCAGTTGTTTGGTTGCCGGAGTTGGTGATCGTTGGAGTTGATCGTGTTCTTAGTCGTTTAGTTGACAACTGAGAACTTACTGATAAGTTCTCAGTTGTTTGGTTGCCGGAGTTGGTGATCGTTGGAGTTGATCGTGTTCTTAGTAGTTTGGTTGACAATTGAGAACTTACTGATAAGTTAAGTTCACAATTGTTTTGTCGCCGGAGTTGGTGGTCGTTGGGGAGGTCGTCGGAGTTGATCGTGTTCTTAGTAGTTTGGTTGACAACTGAGAACTTACTGATATGTTAAGTTCTCAGTTGTTTGGTCATCAGAGAGGTCACCGGAGTTGGTGGTCGCCAGAGTTGATCGTGTTATTAGTAGTTTAGTTGACAACTGAGAAATTACTGATAGGCTCTCAGTTCTTTGATCGCCGGAGTTGATCGTGTTATTAGTTTAGTTGACAACTGAGAACTTACTGATAAGTTAAGTTCTCAGTTGTTTGGTCGCCGGAGAGGTCGTCGGAGTTGGTGGTCGCCGGAGTTGGTAGTCGCCGGAGTTAATTGTGTTCTTAGTAGTTTAGTTGACAACTGAGAACTTACTGATAAGTTAAGTTCTCAGTTGTTTGGTCGCCGGAGAGGTCGCCGGAGTTTGTGGTCGCCGGAGTTGGTAGTCGCCGGAGTTAATTGTGTTCTTAGTAGTTTAGTTGACAACTGAGAACTTACTGATAAGTTAAGTTCTCAGTTGTTTGGTCGCCGGAGAGGTCGCCGGAGTTGGTGGTCGCCGGAGTTGGTAGTCGCCGGAGTTAATTGTGTTCCTTATTAGTTTAGTTGACAACTGAGAACTTACTGATAAGTTAAGTTCTCAGTTGTTTGGTCGCCGGAGAGGTCGCCGGAGTTGGTGGTCGCCGGAGTTGGTAGTCGCCGGAGTTAATTGTGTTCTTAGTAGTTTAGTTGACAACTGAGAACTTACTGATAAGTTAAGTTCTCAGTTGTTTGGTCGCCGGAGAGGTCGCCGGAGTTGGTGGTCGCCGGAGTTAATTGTGTTCTTAGTAGTTTAGTTGACAACTGAGAACTTACTGATAAGTTAAGTTCTCAGTTGTTTGGTCGCCGGAGAGGTCGCCGGAGTTGGTGGTCGCCGGAGTTGGTAGTCGCCGGAGTTAATTGTGGTCTTAGTAGTTTAGTTGACAAGCGAGAACTTGCGATAAGTTAAGTTCTCGGTTGTTTGGTCGCCGAGAGGTCGCCGGCGTAAAAAAAAAAAAAAAAAAAAAAAACACAAAGTCGCAGGAAAAAGTCGCCGGAGTTGGTCGCCGGAGTTGATGGTTGCCGGAAGTGTTGACCGGAGAAGATGGGGAGGGGGTGACCTAAGGTGAGGGCGTTTGGAGAGAAATTAAATTGTTAAAGAGATTGGACTTAGTGAAATGATAGGAGGGTGAACTTAATAAAATGTTGGGAGGGTGTAGTTATTAAGCTAGGGACTAAATGGTTAATCAAATTATAAATTGTCTTAGGAAGTAGTTTTGTTTCTATAGAGGGATTATTTGGTAAATGCCTCATTATTCTGTCACCTGAAGAAAAGAGTGCTGATAACATGCACTACAAAAGGCAACATGATATTCCTGAATGTCTTTGGGATTCTTGGCCGTCTGCTTAATTATGCTTATTCCGTGTTCACAAACAAGAAGCTGTAATTCATCTAACAAAATTATTCGAAAGTGTATATCACAGAGATTATCTATATATATTTATATATAAAGAGAATAGTGTCTTTTGGTATGCTTAACATTCAAAAATAAGATTTTCCCTTTAAAATAGTGATAATTCTAGTGTCCTTGAGAGTCTTTTTAATGTTGTCCTAATAAATATTTGAAAATAAAAGAACTAAAATATATTGCAAGCTTATATTCAATTCAACAAGATCCTTTCTATCAATTCTTTATCCTTATCGTCAGCCTTTTTTGGAAGGTCTTTTCCTTTTTGGAATTGACCTCTTTTACAGTTAACAAATGTTCTATTATTTTATGTTTGTACAAGTACCTATTTGGTAGCCCACATCACTTCTGACAAGAAGTTGAGTACTGCAAACTTCTGGATAAGATCGACAACCCGACATGATCCAAATAAGATCTTTCTCAGCATTTTGGCTAAGATCAAGAGTAGTATTAGTTCTTATCATTTTAATACTTGATATGTGGTTTCGATCTTATTTCTGGGGGAGGACCCTGTTGAAATCACAACCCTGCTCTTCTCTAGAAGCTTCATGATTTCCCCAATTTTCTAGGGTTTCTTGAAAGCCCTAGATTGAGCATCAGCTAGAATTCTCTTGAAGGTAAAGAGTCATGGAGATGAATATATCAAGGAAGAATTCTCTTGAAGGTAAAGAGTCATGGAGATGAATATATCAAGGAAGAATCATGTGGAGAATTCTGGAGAGAAGCCTCTAGACTTCCTTCACCGCCATGGATGGAAGGATCGAGATACACCGTGAAGTAATTTTCACCGACCTAGAGCAAGTTTAAATAGGACTTTTGGCCTCTTGGATTGGTATCAGCTGAGTGTGAGAAATTGAGATAGAGAGCAAATAAGTCTTAAGAGTATTAATAGGGTGTGGTCTAGTATACACTACTTTGGTGTGAGTGTGAGCTTTAATAGTTGTACTCTTGTGTTAACTCTTGTACTTAAAGTTGTTTAGTAATACTAATACATTTTATATTAGTGTTACTCTTTCCTTGCCATTTTCTATTCCAAATTCAACAATTTGGTATCAGAGCGGTACGATCCGGGATCGTGGGAACCACTGCTGCAGGGACGTTACGAGTTCGGTGCGCTATCCGGGATAGTGAAGCAAGTTGGTCCGGGACCTCGCTTACTTGATAGCACGTGGGAGAAGTGTATCAAGTCACCATGACAGATATTACTGGCACAACTTCCGGCATGGAGAGACTGAATGAGTACAACTATTGTGATTGGCGAACATGTATGAAGTCCTACCTTAAAGGACAGGACTTATGGAACATTGTAGACGGCAATGAGACCTCACCGCCCGAGAACAACACGGAGCAGCTCCGCAAATGGGAAATTAAAGCAGGGAAGGCATTATATGCAATCAAGACGACCATCGACAAAAGTATGTTCGCACGCATTGAAGATATCGAGGTGCCAAAAGAAGCGTGGGATGCTTTGGCTGCTCTCTTCTCAAAGAAAAATGCTGCCCGACTACAGCTCCTGGAAAGAGAGCTTATGAATACGTCACAAGGTTCGTATTCGGTCAGTGACTATTTCTTTAAAATCATAAACTTGTGCCGTGAAATAGAGCAATTGGATCCCACTTCAAAAATCGGAGAAGATCGGATGCGTAGAATAATAATCAACGGTTTAAACCCCGAATATTCTACGTTTATCACGGCAATCCAAGGTTGGCCTGTACAACCGTCCTTAATAGATTTAGAAAATCTATTAGCCAACCAAGAAGCCCTTGCCAAGAAAATGGCGGGAGTATAATTAAAGAATACAGAAGAGGCACTTTTCAGCAACCGAAGAGGCCAACCACGAAAAAATAGTGGTACGTGGAAAAAACGTGAAGACGACAAAGAAAAGTCAAATGGGCAGCGTCAACGTAGTCACCAACCAGGGGAAGCTCAAGGACGCTCTCAGAAAGGGGGAGCTCAACAACGCCAAGGCTATAGATTCCGGCCACAGGGGAATAGACGTGATGGTGACGAGTGCTACAATTGTGGCAAGAAGGGTCACTTTGCTCGGGACTGTCGATCGAGGAAAAGGTCGTTTGAAGGCAACGCAGTGACGTCAGGAGGTCATCAAGGAGATAACAACGAGGAAGAGTGGGACCTAGAAGTGTCCTACGCAGTAGCAGATTCTTCTAGAAGCTTCTCAGACGACGAGAACGACTTTAATGTAGGGAAGGTGACAACTGCAAGTGCCATCATGGAGATTGAAGACCGAGCACTTGCCGCAACTACTCAGAAGCTAGTCGACTACAACAAGGATTGGATTGTCGACTCTGGATGCTCTAACCACATGACGGGAGACCAGGAGAAGCTCAGTTGCATGTCTGAGTACAAGGGAGGTCGAGTTGTCGTGACAGCTAACAATTCGAGAATGCCAATAGCCCATATTGGCAAGACAAAGATCGTGCCACGATTTAGTTCACATCAAGTCCAGTTGCGTAACGTTTTCACGTACTGCATGAAGAAGAATTTATTGTCTCAGGTCTCGCTTGACGTCTCCAGGAAATTACGTCGTGTTTGGACCAACGGACGTGAAGGTTTATAGAGACTTAAGGATTAATAGCAAGCCGTTCATGGAAGGAAAAAGAGTGGAGTCTATTTACGTGATGTCAGCGGAGTCGGCATACGTAGATAAGACAAGGAAGAACGAGACTGCAGACTTGTGGCACGCACGGTTGGGGCATGTCAGCTATCACACTCTAAGAAAGATGATGATAGGGTCAATGGTGAAAGGACTGCCATCCTTAGATATTCGTACTGATACAATTTGTGTCAGTTGCCAATACGGTAAGGCACATCAGCTGCCTTATGATGAGTCAAAGTTCAGAGCCAAAGAACCGTTGGACCTGGTGCACTCAAATGTGTTTGCCCGAGTCAAGCAACCATCTTGTAGCGGCATGAGATACATGGTGACATTCATCGACGACTATTCACGGTACGTTTGGGTCTATTTTATGAAAGAAAAATCTGAAACTCTGGCCAAGTTTAAAGAATTCAAGGAAAAAGTGGAAAATAAGATTGGAAGGAGCATACGGTGCCTGCGAACAGATAACGGTGGAGAATATATGTCGGAAGAATTTTCTCAATATCTTCGTGAGTGCAAGATTAGGCGACAATTGACGTGTCCAGGTACTCCACAACAGAACGGAGTAGCGGAAAGAAAGAACCGACATCTTGCAGAGACTTGTCGAAGTATGTTGCACGCCAAGAATGTTCCCGCACGGTTTTGGGCTGAATGCATGAAGACTACGGCACATGTAATAAATAGGCTGCCACAAGCAAGGTTGGGGTTTGTCTCTCCTTTCCAGAAACTATGGCACACCAAGCCTATGGTAAGTCATTTTCGAGTATTTGGTTGCGTGTGCTATGTCTTCGTACCGGATCACCTTCGATCGAAATTTGACAAAAAGGCTATAAGGTGCATATTCATTGGATACGACAATGAAAGAAAAGGATGGAAATGTTGTGACCCCACGTCAGGTCGTTACCATGTATCCAGAAATGTGGTGTTTGATGAAGCATCATCTTGGTGGTCACCTCAACAAGTAGCGCTTCCAGACTCGAAGGAGATAGAAGAAAAGTTGCAAGAAAAGTTCGTGGAGCAAACAAAGGAAGGAGAGTCGAGCAACCCGGAAGCTGTGAAAGTGCCGCCACTAGTTACTGAAGAGGAACAAGAGCCGACCTCTCCCATAGAATTTAATCAGCCGACAAGTCCATGGAGCTCCGGTGTTCACAGAAGTCGAGAAGAACCGCTAAGTTCACAAGAAGAATCTAGAGAAGGTGGTGAAGATGCAGAAACACAACAACATTCAGTAAGGAGATCGAACCGTCAACGAAGACCAAATCCAAAGTATGCAAATGCTGCACTTACTGAAGATACCGGCATGACAGAACCTTCAACGTTTGAAGAAGCATCTCGAGATCCTAAATGGAGAAAAGCAATGGATGAGGAGATGGCAACACTCAAGCAAAATGAGAAATGGGATTTGGTCCCGAAGCCCAAAGACGTAAAACCCATAACATGTAAGTGGGTTTACAAAGTAAAGACACGTCCCGATGGTTTAATCGAGCGATATAAAGCACGGTTAGTGGCTCGTGGGTTCTCTCAACAATATGGACTAGACTATGATGAAACATTTAGTCCCGTGGCGAAGATTACCACTGTTCGTGTGCTACTAGCATTAGCCGCTAGCAAGTCATGGAAACTTTGGCAAATGGATGTCAAGAATGCTTTCTTACATGGGGAAGTTGATCGAGACATCTACATGGAGCAACCACAAGGATATGAACGGAAGGACCGACCGGAGTACGTGTGCAAATTAAGAAAAGCATTATACGGACTAAAGCAGACGCCTAGAGCCTGGTATGGCAAGATTGCAGAGTTTCTAGTTCAAAGTGGATATGTGTTGGCATCGTCAGATTCAAGCTTGTTTGTCAAGTACGAACAAGGAAAACTAGCTATTGTGCTAGTTTATGTGGACGATTTAATCATCACGGGGGATGATATGGACGAAATTCAAAGGACAAGGGAGAACTTGTCTGTCCAATTTCAAATGAAAGAGCTTGGAGAGCTAAAACACTTTCTTGGGCTGGAAGTTGATCATGATGAAGGAGGCTTGTTCCTATGCCAGCAAAAGTATGCTAAAGATCTCCTACAAAGATATGGGATGCTTGATTGTAAACCAATCTCCACCCCAATGGAAGTCAATGCAAAGTTATGTGCGGAAGAAGGCAAAGATCTTGAAGATGGGACGATGTACCGGCAATTGGTAGGTAGCCTAATCTACTTAACCCTGACGAGGCCAGACATCGCATTTGCAGTGGGAGTAGTAAGTCGATTCATGCAAAAACCAAAGAAGCCACACTTGGAAGCCGTAAGAAGAATATTGAGATATGTAAAGGGAACAATCGACTATGGGCTTCTATATCAGAAAGGCGGATATCACAAAGTAATCGGCTATTGTGATGCAGATTACACAGGAGATCATGATACCCGACGCTCAACGATCGGGTATATGTTCGCCTTGGCTCGAGAGCGAGCCATGGTGTAGCAAGAGACAATCAATCTGTGGTCATTGTCAACCACTCGAAGCGAGTACAAATCCGGCAAAGCAATGGCAGCTCAAGAAAGTACATGGTTGATGAAGTTACTGGAGGATCTACATCAACCAATCGCTTATGCAGTCGAGCTACATTGTGATAACCAATCAGCTATTCGTCTAGCCGAAAATCCAGTATTTCATGCTCGGACAAAACATGTGGAAGTACACCACCATTTCATAAGGGAGAAAGTACTACAAGGGAAGATACAAATGTGCCCGATCAAAACAGGGGACCAAATTGCAGATGTGTTCACTAAGAGTCTTAGTGCAAAGAAGTTCGAGGAGTTCAGAGAAAAACTAGGTATGACTACAAGGTCGAGAAGAGTCAGCGTTGAGGGGGAGTGTTGAAATCACAACCCTGCTCTTCTCTAGAAGCTTCATGATTTCCCCAATTTTCTAGGGTTTCTTGAAAGCCCTAGATTGAGCATCAGCTAGAATTCTCTTGAAGGTAAAGAGTCATGGAGATAAATATATCAAGAAAGAATCACGTGGAGAATTCTGGAGAGAAGCCTCTAGACTTCCTTCACCGACATGGATGGAAGGATCGAGATACACCGTGAAGTAATTTTCACCGACCTAGAGCAAGTATAAATAGGACTTTTGGCCTCTTGGATTGGTATCAGCTGAGTGTGAGAAATTGAGATAGAGAGCAAATAAGTCTTAAGAGTATTAATAGGGTGTGGTCTAGTATACACTACTTTGGTGTGAGTGTGAGCTTTAATAGTTGTACTCTTGTGTTAACTCTTGTACTTAAAGTTGTTTAGTAATACTAATACATTTTATATTAGTGTTACTCTTTCCTTGCCATTTTCTATTCCAAATTCAACAGACCCATCCCAGTAGCTTGCTCGCTCATGCTTTACATTGTTAGGGCCGATATCCATGGAAGGGGGTGATATTATTAATGCATAGATTATTATTATACTCGAATTGAGCATTATAGTTGGCATGCAACGGTCACCCCATGGCTTCCAAAATGACCTACAATTCAACAAACAATCATCATAATATTTAATATTTATTTCCCTTATGGTAGTCATTAAACAGCAGCCCAACCTGCTGCCGATTATCCCCCAATGAGTAATCATTTCTTAAGATATATATATAAAAGTATACTACTCCTTCCGTCCCAAATAGAATGACCAAATGCATCATCAGCTCCACCCCATCATCACTTGCAACTGCCAGAATATTTCACACATAGTACTCACCCTATATAATCTCAACGAGCATTCTTACAACTGGAAGGACAATTTCAAATTTTGAAATACTATATTCCACTTCTTATGACAAATACATAGTGGGTATATGAATGAACTCAGTTATCCATGCCGTGTGCCTGCCATGTGTGTGTGTGTCTCTGCAGTGAGAATAAAGGTCCTTGAGGAAATGAGCGAAAGAGAAGCACGTCTCTGTGCCCCAACTGAATAACTAATCAACAAGGTCTGGCAAATGCTCGGACAGGACAGTGAACCAATACCTACAACAAATTTGGCACCTCTCATAGATATTTTCCAATTAGCTTGTGTAATTTTATGCTCCAATTTTTGCAGCACCTCACATAGATAAGAATGATGGGTAATGCCATATGTGGTGTTGATAGTCCCTAGAAGTCTGGCAAAGAATGATCAATTTCATGTGTGTGTCTATATCCAGTCGGAAAAACATTCTGTGTAAATGTCCGGAAGCGGGAATCCGGGTAGGTGTTCTCCTAACACCGGAAGTATAGCATGAAGAGTATCAACAACGGAAGGCATGGAGGGAATGTGACTTCCCGTCCTATTCTATGACCGTTTAGTGCCGATATCATGCACTACAAAAGGCAATATGCTATATCTACGATGTGTTCATCAGAAGCTGTAATACATCTAACGAATTTATTCGAAGTGCATATAATAGAGAATATTAGAAAAAATCCCTCAAACAAGCAAATCTGGATAGTTAGGATTGGTTGTACTTCACTGTTGTTTAATAGCTTAGTAGAAAGTATCTATTTGATAGCCCACATCACTTCTGACAAGAAGTGAATACTGCAAACTTCGAATATGATCGACAACCCAACATGTTTCAAGGCATACCTTTCTCGGCCTTTTGGCTAAGATCAAGTGTAGTATCTGTTCTTATCAGTTTAATATCTGATATGTGAGCCATCGGCTCACACGATATTAATCTTATTTATTGAGGGGGAGGGCTCATTAAAGTAGCTTGCTGCTGGGGTCTTCAATGTTGCCCATGCCTTACACTTCTGCTAGGGCCTGCAGACCCCACCAAAAATAGTGGAGCATTTCAAGTATCAGCAACACCTTTCACAGTAGAGTCCTACCATGGGAGAAGATAATATTCATGTGGCCTAATCAGCCTTCCTGGTTCACCATGATTTCACGCAAAAGCATCTAATATATTACTTGGAATACTCAGAAAGTTGAACAATTCAATTGCTTCTAAGAATAAGCTGGAAGCAGTTTACAGACTCACTTTCAGCCTCCCAGAGTTCTGCTTTGCAAAACAACGTCCCTGCTATTGGTTGTCATATGAGTTGAGTCTATGTCATATCTAGTTCCAGTAATGGTTACTGATCCCGTTATATTGGCATGTAAATCAAACAACAACAACAATAACTTTTCCACTCCTAATCAAGGAAACATACTGTGAGCTGCATCATGTAAGCTCGGGTTAGAGATATGGGATATCCGTAGCCATAATCCTTGCATGCATGCCGAGATAATCTTCTGGAATTGTATAACTGTAACATGTACACTTGGAAGCATTCACATTGTATTTGTCAATCTAATTCCCAAGACACATCTTTACAGAAAAATCAATTTGGAAACCCTATAAATTAATATAATGAAAGAACATTATTTTGCACCCATCAGCCTAGAAAGGATATTGGGTAATTAATAATCAAAACTAAGAATTGTAGAGCTTTACCCTGGGTTAGAGGGAGCCCTTCCAGAAATTCTCGATGGTCTCAGGACGAACCCAAGACCAAAGAGGGGGTTTGGAAATAGTTTTCAACCAGCAATTGACGCGCCTCGGTTAGTACCTCACTAGCTGCGTCATTGCCCCAAGCGCAAAGATACCTTCCTCCTATCAGCTTGTCAGAACTTATTTGCAAATATCTAACCGCCTGTTGGCTCTGCTCCTGATGTGGTTTTCTTGACAAGGCCAAAAACATAACAAAGCACATTCTGACCTCTCCTACGTACACAAGTTGCTAGGGAAAGAGAGCCTATACTCCTACCTTCTCTTCTGCCCCAATGTTACTCCCTCCGTCCCAAAATGATTATCCAAAGTTTGGGACAAAGGTAGTATTATTTTTTTTAAGCAGTAAAATGGACTTGATTAGTTTTTTTGTTTTTTTTTTTAATGAAATCCATAGTCAGTTGACCAACCAATTGGACCTGTAATTCCTTGTATGATTTGAGCAAATTTGCATTCGTTAGTTAACTGTAATAAATTGTATTGTAGATCATTAACAATGTCGTAATCTAGAAATTAAGGTTTCGCTCGGTGGCCACAAACAGATGCAAGGAATTAATGTATCATTTTTGTCTGTGTTACCGTAACCTTAATCTCACTCGATGTGCTTCAGCTTCAACATGTGTAATTTTCAGAAGATGATTCAACCTTACTATAAGTACCCCAATCCGGACCGCTCTCCATCCGAGCATACAGGAAACACCGAGAATTCACGCATTCGTGGTCCCGAAGACCCGTAACATCCAAAAGGTCTAAACTGACCATCCAAACCAAGGGAGGGCCTTTCAGGCATAAAAGGGAATTCAAGGACATGGCAGGAAATGACAAAAATTCAAAAAATACATCAGCTTGCATACATGTCCGTACGGACACGTGTGTAAAGCATGATGTGTTCGTACGGACACTCTAGTCAACACGCCAGAATCTCCCAAAATCTCCCCAAAGTCCACAATATTTCCTGAAATCCAGGAAAAAAAAATTGTATAATTACATAAAGGTCCGTACGGACACTTTTGCAATTTTTTTGGTCCTTTAAATAGAGGGCAACCCAGCCCATTTCATTCACACCTCAACTCTCTATTACCTCCCTACAGCCTTCAGGCAACTTCCCAAGCCATTCCGGCCTCTTTCGGTCCTTCCCAAGGCCTCCCGAGGCGCTCCCGAGCCATCCCAGTCAATCTCGGTCCGTCCTGATCGACCTCCCGATGTCCGACAAGCCCTATTCATCCCCAACCAAACTCCAAACGGCTCAAACCGATCCAAACCCTCGAGTCCAAACGAGTGTGAACGGGTGCTAATTAGGGGAGGTTATGCCCGAGTGAGTGCAGAATTTCTCTCCTCTTTAGAAACCCCGAGTGTGATATCGAGATTTAATTAGGGGAGATTTTGCCATTAGTGAGGGCAAAAACCTCTCTCTTCTTTAAACACCCTCATCCAAACACATTCCTCGTACAAACCCGAGGAAGATAGAACTTAACCAACATTGGTGAGCTCTCTTTCCGCACATTTAAATGCTGCTCTAAATTTCAGTCTTGAAATACATTACTGCTTTAAATTTACTGCTTACAATGTAGTCAATATTTACTATTCACGCATACCCAAACCGTACAAACGATCTCACAAAACATTCCATTGCACTATGGAGTTCTGACGGTGATAGCGGTATGTTAATATTCCCGTACTATCTTTCAATTATTAACTTAATGCATTTTATTTAAAAGCGCGCACACACACACAACATTTAAAGAAAAGGGTACAGAAAGACTCGTGTATACGAGGCGACTCGGGTTTGCACTAAAAAATCTCTTCCCGAGGCGTAACCTGACCTCCGAACTCAAAATCTCATCAGACAACAAAACAAACAAAAACAACATTTTCTCAATGTTTCGGTCATAATCAAAACGGCATGTCGAATCAACAAAATGAAAAAGCAGCAACAGCTGCCCCAACGCGAGATGCCGTCCGCGTGCCGGATCGGGTAATTTCAGTTGGCGACTCTGCTGGGGAGATTTTGTTTTAAAAACTTTTAAATAAAAAAAATTAAAAAACAATGATGAGGGTCAAACGTTCATTTACCCTTTCTTTAACAGTTGTGTGTGTATGTGCATGTGTTTTACTTTTTTGCTTATTCAAAAAAAAATCTACAAAAAATTCATCATAATACATTTGTGTACATACTATTAAATTACATTATGCAAAAACATTCTGTTTTACTCATAAAAGGAATTTTAGTGACCTCACACTACAACCCCTAACCCGGGATGGTCTCAGATGCAGTTCGATTGGTGTTCCTATGCCTTTCTTGCGCGCACGGGATCATTCCAAACTTCCTATCCTAGCCAGTGTCAACCATGCACTTTTGCGTCACACTCTATCCCGACTCGGTTGGTTTTTGACCCAGTCTGTGTCATAAAGCCTGAATACATATCCCATGTCAGTCGTTATCTGAGTCAAAGCCTAGAAATCAAGATCTCTTGCGAGAGTAAAATGATGAAAGGACATGCTAAAATCTTGACCCGATCATAATTTCTAAAGCTAAACTTAGACAATGGTCCGTACCGGATATACGTCCATGCCCACATGACACCATGTCATCAAGCCTTTAATGCGCCATCTATGACAATATGACCTAGCTAAAAACCTAAAGTCGTAGATCCCTTGTGCAAGCAAGGCAAAGAGAGGTCATGCCGAATTCTTGACCCGATCTTGACTTAGGTATTGGCTTCGTTCACTATTCACATGGCAGACGCATTGAAACGAACATGATAGGCTCGGTCCTTAGGTTCATTTTTTCTTTTGGCCAGTGGAAACCGCTTACCCTATAGGACCCTCGCCCGGGGCTGTCCACCCTGGGAGGTCGAAATACAGGTGCAAAACGAGGGGCTTATAACCGTAGTGATGGTTTCCACTGACCCAGGATCTAGAATTGTTGCGAAAAAGAAGAGCAATCTTTTCCAACCCATATAGGATTCTGAGAAAACATTTTTTAAGTAAATTAAAACAACAAAAAAAAAAAAAGGAAACTGCATGTCGCATGAGCTTTCCCCCTTCATCCAAAAAACCTCCCAAGTCTAAACCTTGCCTTTCACCCCCTCCAGCAAACCGAAAGTGGTTGAGAGTCCCCGGGAGCCATCTTTTCAGTATTAAAATTGCAAGGACCGATAGCCTTTCCGGTCCAGCCATCAGAACGGTCCGTCATTCCCCCATGGCAGGGTCGACAGATAACAGTAAAGGAAACGGAACTCCACCCCCGAGATATTTCCAAACGATGGAAGAAGTATGGCAAGCTTTCAAAGCTCTTGAAAAAGGCCAAGTCGAGCATCGATCAGGCCTGGATCAAAGGTGCCATGCATCATTTCGGAACATTGGCAATCCCCCAACCGGTTGGGGCTCCCGTGAAAAAGGAAGATGTGCGTGCTCGCTCCCTCAGCTCCCAATGTCTCTCAATATCCTCTGGGATCTAATCATTTGCCTCCATGTGAGCCCCACAGCTACAACGTGAAGTCCGAATGCCTACCAGGGACAGACATACCGAATCAATGCCCCAAGGTTTTGAGCTCACCACAAACTGTCAAGCACATTTGGTGGCATATGCCTAAAACTGCTAAGTTGTGAAATAGCCAAATAGCTCTAGCTTAAGCGACATTTGATATTCCTTTCCATGTGAAAGGCCAAGGGTTCAGTTCCCACCAAATTCACTTTCATAGATTCACTCTAGTAATAAACCAATCATACATTAATTAAAAAAAGGCCAAAGTAGTGAAATAATCAATATTATTTAAAGAAAACGCCATTTCCAAAAAGAAGAAGCTCATAAAATCTCAAAAAATATATCAATGACTACAACCCTACAATGTTATAAACGAGCAATTAAATTGCATACGCCTGAATTCTATCCTTTGTGATGCCAACTAATAGTAACCTGACACCCTTCGACTAAATGGTTCTCTCACTCCCCAACCCCGTTATAAATTTCATTTTGTTAAAAACTTCCAACCACGAATGCTTTTCACAAGAAACGAAGCCCTAATCAATGTAGTATTTGATAATCAATGTATACAAATGATGTTGGGGAACATATTGAACCAGAGGTCTTTGTGCTTTTTGTAATTTGTGGCATATGCATGAGTGCATTTCACTCTCTTGTAGTATTTGATAATCAATGTATACAAATGATTGTAAAGATAGTGTACTTATATTTGAACCTTTCTTCATAGTTCATATCTACACTCACTGTCCCAAATAAGAGGTGCACATCGACTTTCTTAAAATAAAGATCAATACTCCCTCTGTCCCACTACATAATAGATGCGAAGGAACTAACATTTCATTTAGTCCTGTAAGAGTATTATGGTATACTTAAACGTATCAATTTTTTAGTTCTCAAAGAATGAAGTCTGACATGTGAATGGTTAATGCAAACAGGGATTAAAACTGCATTTAGACTATTCAGGGACTCCTGGACGGAGGAAAGGATCAAGTGCGGGAGGCAATATGGATTATGCTCAGGCAGATGCATGGGCATCTGCATACAGTGGTGTAGCAGCAGAGGCAGCCTTAGTAGCTGGGTTAGGCTTATTAGCATTCTTGAGGAGATCCAGTAACTAAATTTTTCATTTTATTTTTTTGGAATCGTTCCAAATTCATACATAGATATATTTTTGTGATATTTTTTTTGTACATTTTGTTTCTGTAAAAATTGGATTTGGAATTGATTTGTAGAATAAATAGTAAGTTGAAATTTTGAAGCAGGTGTAGTGGGTGAATTTTGGAATATTGGTTTTTTTTTTTTTTTGAAAAATATTACTTTTCACAACGTTTATCAAAAAACGTTGTAAAACAAATAGACAACGTTTTTATAAAACGTTGTTGTACCTTTCTACCACGTTTCTTTAAAATGTTGTAATTGTATATTAAAAAGTTGTCAAAAACTTTTTTTACAACATTTAAAAAACGTTGTCAAAAACTTTTTTACAACATTTAAAAAACGTTGTCTTAGACTGGGGCCTATTACAACGGCGGATATCACAACGTTTTTGAAAACGTTGTGAAAGGCCTATAACAACGTTTAAAAAACGTTGTGAAAGACCCTTTTTGTTGTAGTGAACCCCCAACTTGTGAGAGATCTAAGAGCTCGACATTCTAAATCTGAAATTGGTATACTAAAAACTACAAAGCTGTGAAATATTCAATATTCTTCAACGAAAAAAACATCATTTCGTAGGAAGAAGCTCATACAATCTTACAAAAATATATTTGTGACCACACATCCACATAATGTTGAAATAAAGCATTGAATATGCACCGAGCTCAAAGTTTCCTTGTTGATGCCAACTAATACGTGTAGACACCCCACCTTGGATCTCTCATGCAAGGGCGGTGACACCTTAGGGCGAGGGTGGGCCATCGCCCGCACTCAATTTTCAAAAAAGTTTTTTTTTAATTATTAAAGGCTCATGTTAAAAAAAAAAAAAAAAGGAAAACAAATTATTATTTCGTCCCTAAATGAATATCTAATTATTTTGCGTGTTCAAATTTCATTTATAAAATATTTTGAATATGTGTACTTTTTATCCATTTAAACGGAAAATTGCAAAAATATTCTTTTAATCAATTTTCCAAGTAAAAATAAACTAGTGTAAAAGTTGATAAAGAAATATTTAGGATAATCTTTTAAGAATATGACATTCGTTTTGAAGCAAAAATTATTGAAATTAGGCATTTATTTAGGGCAAGGAATAGTAATTTTCCAAAATTAAAAAAGAAAAACAACCACTAACAGCTCACGCAATACATACACAAATAGTTTGGTTCATAGTCTATGGCAATACATATACAAATAGTTAGGTTCACAGTCTATGAAGACAATAATAACGATCAAATATGAAAAAGTATCTCTTATCAACATCCTCGGGCTCGCCTCCCCCCCCCCTCCTTTATCTCTCTCTCTCTCTCTCTCTCTCTCTCTCTCTCTCTCTCTCTCTCTCTCTCTCTCTCTTTCTTCCTCTCTCTTGCTTTGACCCTTTTTGTAAGTTCTTAAACGTTACAACAAAAATTCTTGTTGTTGATCGAGTCTATACAAACGTCAAAGTAATACAAATTTTGAGTCGAATTTCTCATTTTGATTGTGAATTAATTCAATTACAGTTATTTTAAAGTAATTTTTGGATTGAAATTTTCATGGGTTCATCTTCAATTTATTACAATTAACTTTAACTTTTTTACAAAGATTTTTAAACTTTTGGGTCATTTCTGTCCCTTCTGCACTCACCTAACTCGGGCGAGTCACGCTAGTCTATGAGACTCGTGCGAATCTGAGTCCCTATACGAGACTCGTATGAGTTTGACCTTGACTGATTGATTTCCTTTGAAGTATCTCCCTCTTATATGATTTGTAACTCCTCCCCTTTAACTCCCAGCCATGACTGGCAATTTCCTTTAGTTTTCCCTCAACTTTTTGATGCAGGTAGAGACAAGGCAGATTTCGGCAGTCTTGAGGTTTCAGGATCAGCTCTGCCGTGCAAGGGGAAGGCCTCGGCCGTGCATTGCGGCAGCTTCAGAAACGGGCCTGCGGCAGAATACTTCATGGGCTTCAGTTGTTTTGATGGTTTTAGGGTTTTAATAATTATTTACTTATCTATTATTATTTTCTTTGTATTTTCAGAATTATTATTAGATAGGTAGTATTTTGGTGTTTTAGAATAGATTTAGGAGATATCTTGTTATTTTTTTAGTCCTATTATGTTACCATATAGCTTAGGGGTAATTTTAGTAGGTTTTGACTTGTTTTCCAAGTCGTAGGAGATATATAAAAAAGGATCATATGTTAAATCCGAAAATTAGACTTGTAGATTATTGAATAAAGGAAATAAAGGAAATGCTGAGGCTTTCTTTATCTAGGGTTTGTAACCCATTGTTTTTGGTTCTTTCCATTCGGTATCAATCTGAAGGCTTCATTCGACATCACTTTTCCACCCCCTATCCTATAAAAGGAGGCCCTCACCTCCTTGAAAGGGCTAACACTACCGACCTCCCAAAATTCTTAGTATTCTCTTGCTAAGAGATTCTCAAAACTCCCTCTCCCAAAAACTCTAAAAAAACAACCACTCTCTCTTCCTCTTCAACAAGCTTTCAAGAATAAAATGTCTTATTCTTAAGGCATTCCCGGATAGCTATAAGAACAAGGTACTTGTTCTCTCTTTTTTTATTGCTTTAGTCACTTGTTTTCCCCTACGTATATAATCCCCGTCAAGAGGGAGACATTTCAAAGGGCACTTTATTTATTGAAGTGTACCATTAAAAGTCTCTCTTACATTCCAAAATACCCCCTAAAATCTCCCCTAAAATCACATTTATGTGTTATATGTTAAAAAAAGTTTAATCCAGAGGGCAATGTAAAATAGAACACCTAAAGTAGCAAGAGTGGCCGGGCGGAGCTGGTGCCTAACACCTTTACATTATGTAACCTAACCCCAAACCCCTTAATATAGAATCTTTGGTTTTGCATGCTCTTAAAACAATTTTAGATATAGGTTTTCTTATGTTCCCTAAAAAACATATGTGGCGACTATTAAAATCAGTTAGACGTCCTTAGGAAGCATGACACTATTTTCCAGGATATCTACGGTGGCGAATCCGCCGGGGAAATAGCTTATTAGAGGGTTAAACTTTCTTTTCTGCTTTAGGTGTTCATTTTTCTGCAATTTCTGTTCCTAGAGAAGCCAAATTTTGACAAGTCTGGTTTATTCAGCTAGATTCGCACTAGTTTGAATCCAAAGGGGGAAAATCGTGTGAATCCTGTCCTCTATGTTTTTGCATGCTTATTCAGTTTCACGTTTTCTACAAGGGTAGTTCTTGATCTGAAAGGGGGAGTATTCCTTGTTTCTAAGTGTTTCTTGAAAATTGCCCACACTTAGGAGAATCTGGGGCTTTAAGCCTAGCTCGGGCGAGTTTCGCCTCATTACCAGATTCGGGCAACTTTCGCTCTTTGGTAAAATGATCTAGAACTGATCCAGAACAGGTACAGATAGGATATGAAAAATAGCCCAAAAAAGGCTTGTGAATATTTTTGTTTGCTTGATTTATTGAGAGATATGGGCAACCACACTTCTACTTCCCGCTTTTCTCTTTTCTCTGCTTGATTTGTTGAGAGTCTCGACAAGGTGGCGGAGTATGATTGGGGTTTCGCCGGATTGGCGTGTTGTTATGAGGCTATGGACTAAGCCTGTCGCAACACAAAGGAGAACATGTCGGGCGATGCTTGACAACTTTGACATCAACCGTCAAGGTCTCTACCCGTGGAGGAGTATGTGAGCGGCAAGTAGGCAGTGACCAAAAAGAGGATCATCCTCGTTTCTCTGACCGGTGACTCTTTCTTTGTAACGACCCCAATTTCCATAATAAAATATAATTCCCAAACATCAATAATAAGTCATTAAGAGGGCATCTCAACCGACAACCCTAACCCTAATACAATCAAACCACAATAAATAGTATTCAAAAATTCAACAGCTAGTACTTCTCACTAGCTGAATAATATTTAAAGTTTATATAACATTATTCTAATTCCTCAATATCCGTGCCGCCATCCATGTGACCGATCCTCTCCTCCTACTGATTACCTGGGAGGGAAAGAATAAGAAAAGGGTGAGCGAACAATACTCAGTAAGTTTATACGGGATCTCTCCGGGTACTAAGGAAGAGATGACCGAAACGAACGGAGTCAATCGAATAAACAACGAAAGGTTTAAAACAACTAAAGTACATTCAAGAGTACAATAAAAAACATATTTTTCAACAAGCAAACTGTGGCACTATCACAGAAATAACAATGAAAACTGTATATACATAAGCCGTCAATTCCAGAGTAACGCTACACCTTTACAGGGTGTTCTTTAAATAAGAGACATTACTCCTTTACAGGGCGCTCCCTTATTTTGATAAGAGACTTTACGCCTTTACAGGGCGCTCCCTTACCGAGATAAGAGACCTTACGCCTTTACAGGGCACTCCCTTGCCACAATGTATCATGATCATCAAACTACTTCATCAAGTAGCATAAACATGTCTAAAACCCTTTTTAATCAGGCTAGACCCAAATCACATCCAAATCACATAATGTCCTTTTCAATCGGACAATTCTTGCTAAGTCATTTTCAATCGGACAAAGCTAGCTACATCAAGTTTCAAATAGATATAGCAAATTCCACATTTCATGTTCATAGGTACAAGAACACATAACAAATCCAATCATCATGGATACCCTTTGAACAACACATATCAAGGGTAGGAATATTTCAATAGACGTTCAAATCAAAGAATATTTAGAATAAGACTACCGGCCACATTGGTAGTAAACAAAATACAATTCATGGAATCCAATCTCAAAGAAGGATGCTTCAATTACTAAAGAGCGTATTCTCTTACGTCGATTGCTTGCACGTCCTTACAATTACTCCTTGCACGAATCAACAATCATGCAAAGGTTCTCTTAGGGTAAAAATAATTTTTATTTACTTAACCCATAACTATTTTCCATAGCCTTGTTAACCTATGAGTTATTCTCTTCTTAACTCCTTTAAAGGTTAACTATTTACCCCCTTTAGGTTTACCAAAATGCCCCTAAGGTTTTTCTATACTCAATTTCCATTTGTATTCTCTATTTCATATTTACACACATTGATTTCACCTTTTCCAGCACACACAAACACACACTACACATACTAAACCCTTTTACACACACTCACCCACAAAACACCAGCCGTCACACACACACGGCTACACAAACACACACTGCCCATACACGGCACACACACACACATCATACACACGCTGCACACACACAAACACACATTAAACCCTAGCATGCAATATTAGGTCAAAACCTTATTCAATTCACATGCCCAAACCCTAATCAATATTAGGTTTTCAAATGATGTTTTTCCTTAACATAATTATTATAGATTCAATCCCCAAATAATCAACATAATGATATTACAAACCTTAATTCAATCCAAAGGTGTTTTAGGGTTTTCTAGGTTTTAATCCAAGAACAATAATCAATACGGATCGAATCCTTACCTTGGTTTGATCTTAGAACACCAAAACAATCAAGCTTTTCTTCCTCTTTCAAGCCTCTGCCGCTCCCTCTCTTCTCACGGCAATTCTCTCTCTCTCTCTCGGTTTCTCTCTCTTGCCGCCTCTCTCTCTCTCTCTTCACGGCACTTTCTCTATTTCTTTCTTGGTTTGTGAAAATAATAAGTCTCCTAGGTTTAGAAAAGAGTATGTATATGATTGGGTTTCCAAAACCTAATTCAAAAGGTAATCCAAGTCCAAGAAGGTAACCTAAGCCCAATACTTCAAGCCCATTTATACTAATTCATTTAAAAAGGAAAACAACTTATTTATTAAAGGAAACAATTATTAATTAAAAGGAACAAATTAATTAATAAAAGAAAAAGAATATTCAAGTTATTACATTCTATTTGGGGGAAAGAGTCTTCCCTCAGAGCATGACAGAGGTTCTCTTGTGCGGGTGGTGCCCTATGACCCTCCTAGTAACATGCATTCGATCACCGGCTTATTAGACTGTCTTTATGTTGAGCTTGTAGAGGGTATCCCTGCTTCGGGTTGTATATGTCAGGGTGATAGTTACGAGAATTTCTTGCCCAGTTTGATGGGTCCTCTCGTAGTGGGTGCCATGCCAACAAGTTTCTTCTTCGAGTTCTTCTGATTCTTCATCTAATTGGTCCCGTTCCAATCATTGCGAATTATGGGCCTCCGAGCTACACTTACATGATGGGTAGCATGGTGATGACGGGCTACATTAGTGAGCATGAGCCGATACCTCAGGGACTCCTTCCACCACCCAATGCCACAATGGTATGCCATCTTACATTCATAGTAAGTTCTTTTATCTTCATAGAGACTTTTCTGAACTTTTCCGTGTTTTTATTTCAGGTGCCTATTGAAGATTATCGCCAGGGTGCTAGTCAGATGGCGTGTCTGGCTTATGTCCGGCATTTCTAGGAGCAGCTGTTTAACATGGCGGCCTCAGCGGTGGCAGCTTTGGTGATGCTCAATTGTGGATCAAAGAGGACCCTACCCATGGTGATGGTGATGATGAGCACGACGATGGGGGTGCAAGTAGCTCACGAGGCACCATAGTTTAGGATCCCCTACCCCTCATTTTGTAATTATAGACCATGTTTTGGCCCGAACATCTTTTCCTTTTTCTGCTTTCTTTTCTTCAGTACCTGTTAGCACATAATGACTCCACACACGTTTTTCCAATTTTAGTCTTTATTTTTTGACTCATGTGGTGGTGTCTGTTAAATATTATGTTATATTTTATCTTAGCCTTTAAGGGTAGTTTTGTCTTTTCCCTTTTGTGTCTTAGCTTAGGGCAAGTCCTTAAGACTCCCCTCCTTGTATCTTTTCCAACACTTTTGATATTCTCGAAAACTTTTGTTCTTCTTTCTCTTTAGAGTCCTCCTAGCAGTTGCATCCGTTCGTCATTGGCATATCTCTCAATTGGATGTTAAAAATGCTTTTCTGAACGGGGATCTTAAAGAGGAGGTCTATATGACTCCTCCCCCTGGTGTTTCCCATGATGTTGGACAGGTTTGTAAGCTCAAAAGAGCGCTTTATGGGCTCAAACAAGCTCCTAGAGCTTGGTTTGAGAAGTTTTCTAGAGTGATTGTCTCTCTTGGTTACTCTTCTAGTCATCATGATCCTGCATTGTTTGTCAGATCTTCCTCTGCTGGCCGTGTGTTGCTTTTGTTATATGTTGATGATATGATTATTACGGGTGATGATGTTGATGGTATTGCAGTTTTGAAAAATACTTTAGCTCGGGAGTTTGACATGAAGGATTTGGGATCATTAAAGTATTTTCTTGGTATTGAGATAGCATCTTCTCCAAAAGGTTATCTTCTTTCTCAATCTAAGTATACTACTGATATTATAGAGCGTGCTAGGCTGACAGATACTAAGATTGTTGATTCTCCTCTTGAAGTTAATGCTCGTTATTCTCCTACTGATGGAACTCCTCTAGCTGATCCCACTTTGTATCGTACTATTGTTGGCAGTTTAGTTTATCTTACCATCACTCGTCCTGATATTTCTCATGCTGTTCACATTGTCAGTCAGTTTGTTATTTCTCCTACTTCAGTTCACTGGGCTGCTGTTGTTCGTATTCTTCGCTACCTTAGAGGAACTCTTTGCCAGAGTTTGTTGTTTCCTTCTACCTCTTCCTTAGACCTTTCTGCCTTCTCTGATGCTGATTGGGCTGGTAACTCAACAGACCGTAAATCAACTACAGGTTTTTGTATCTTTCTTGGGGATTCTCTTATATCTTGGAAGAGCAAGAAACTAGATGTTGTTTCTCGTTCTTCAACTGAGGCAGAGTATCGTGCTATGGCTTCTACCACTTGTGAGATTGTTTGGTTACGATGGTTACTTGCTGATATGGGAGTATATTGTACCTCTCCGACACCTCTTCACTGCGACAACAAGAGTGCCATTCAAATTGCTCATAATTCTGTGTTTCATGAGCGTACAAAACACATTGAGATTGATTGTCATATTACTCGACACCATTATGAGCATGGAACCATCTCCTTGCCTTTTGTCTCCTCCAAGAATCATCTTGCGGACTTCTTCACTAAAGCTCACACTGTTGATCGTCATCGTTTCTTTGTCGGCAAACTCTCAATGCTTCTTGCTGCATCATCGTGAGTTTGAGGGAGGGTGTTAAATATTATGTTATATTTTATCTTAGCCTTTAAGGGTAGTTTTGTCTTTTCCCTTTTGTGTCTTAGCTTAGGGCAAGTCCTTAAGACTCCCCTCCTTGTATCTTTTCCAACACTTTTGATATTCTCTAAAACTTTTGTTCTTCTTTCTCTTTAATGCCTTTAATGGCTTTATCAGTGTCCACTAACTATATGGTCAGCCAATTTGGTCGATTTTTGAATGTATGGAATGTATAGGTGTATATTTGGTGACGGAGTGTGTAGGGATATATGAAATGTACGGCGTTTCTCTGTTTGCGGGTTTGAAACTTTTTTTTGAAAAGTTGGGACTGAACATGATTTCTGCAGAATTGTTGATGTAATCTGGGAGGTTATCTCGCACAAAACGTGTCTCACACAAGACAAGCCTTCTGATTTGTACGATTTACTCCTTTTTATTGTAGGATTGGCGAGAAACCATTAAATTGATCGTTTTAGTTTCATAATCATCTTTAGTTTTTCCAATTCCATCCTTTATCGGCCAAATGCTCAAATCACTGTGGCATGAATGGTCCGAAAGATTGCACCCCCCCCCTCCATGAGATGAGAAATTGACAAACTGACAACACATGAAAAACCAAAATACCCGACTTCCGTATACAAGCTGTTAAATCTTTATATCTTATTTCAACAAGAAAAATGGAAATCAGTATCAGAAGCAGTGTTTCTAACAGAATTATAAATTGATGGCAAGTGTGATGTTGGTAGTCTCTAGCAGACTAGCAAAGAAGGATCAATATAACATGGAAAAATGCATATTTCCGGAAACGGGGATATGTATAGGGTTTCTCCTAACACTGGAAGTGAAGCATGAAGAGTATCAATTGAAGAGAAGAAAAGAAAAGACTGTGCTGACCATCTCACTCCTCTAACAGTTAAGGGTCGATAACATGCACTACGAAAGGCAATACGATATACTTTAATTCATCTAACGAATTTATTCGAAGCTTTAATTCATAATGAAGTTAAAGTGTACTCCCTCCGTCCCATGTGAATGTAAATCATTTTTTTGGGCACAATAACTAAGAAATATTATTAAGATAATGAAAATGTGTGGTAGGAAATGAAGAGAGAGAATGAGTGGAGTTAATAGTAGGTTGGTTGAATAAATTGTATGGTGGAAAATGAAGAGAGAGAATGAGTGGGTGGAGTTAATAGTATGTGGGACGGACCAAAATAGAAATAAGTTTGCATTCACGTGGGACGGAGGGAGTATATTGTAGAGATGATTTGAACAAATTCCTCAAACAATGTTGATCTGGATTGTTAGGATTGGGTATACTTTACTGCTGTTCATTACCTTTGTACAAAAAGTATCTGTTCAATAGCCCACATCACTTCTGACAAGAAGTGAGTACTGAAAACTTCGAATAAGATCGACAGCCCAAGACATTTCAAAGCATACCTTTCTTGGCCTTTTGGCTAAGATCAAGTGTAGTATCTATTCTTATTAGTTTAATATCTGATATCTGATATGTGGGCCATTGGCTCACACGATATTAATCTTATTTCTTGAGGGGGAAGGCCCATCACAGTAGCTTGCTGCTGGGGTCTTCAAGTGTCGCCCATGCCTTACATTTTTGCAAGGGCCTGGCGCACCCCACCATTGCTAGTTAAAATTGTTACTGTTCATAACCAAACATGGCTCTATACCAGTTGTAGTTCTTGATAAAACGCATCAAAGTGTCTTATAATTAGTTCAGTCCCTGGTTAAAAACATTCATAAACTAACTTCATTTTATATTCTCCTACGAAGTAACGTTTGCCACTGTCATTTATAAGTATCATCGGCATTCACTGCTGGGGTTAAGATTTCATATGTCGTTTCAGAAACTACATCAACAATTTCATATATGGTGCTTAAATCTTCCATGAAAGTCACAAAATCTTCTTACCTTTTTGAAGTATTTCGAAAATAAGGAAGCAAGAATTTGTTCCCAAAAAGCTCACGCTTTCAGAGTATCCATTCGTTGCAATTAGTTTTGTGATTATGTATAAACTAAGAACATACCGGAATCTGCATTGATCATTCCATATATCTCAATCCTATCTCTTACTCTCTTTTGTTCGTAACCATAATGAAAAAGAAATGATCAATAATGGAGTTTTATTCGGCCTCAAATTATCAGTATGATTTTAGACTATTAGCTATCATCAAGTTGACAATGCAAGTTTGGGATGAGGAACAGTAGGAGCGGGGGTTGGGCAATACAGGTAATAACTTTAACCACGTGTTAGCTACAACAGAAAGACACAATCAGTGCTATTACAAAATAAAGCCTGAGATGCACATTGGATAGCCACGCAGTCACGCAATAAGCCCAAAGCGAACTATTCTTTTGCCTTTTACTAAAGAATACCGTGTGCTTGTTGCATTAAGTGGCATACGCCCATTTTTGGAAGGTCTTTTCCTTTATGGAACTGACTTCTTATTAGTAAAATAATTAATAATTAATATTTGGGTTATGTATGAATGATTATAGGATCTTATTTTAGTTGCATATCCTTTTTGGTTCTAGAAATGGTGAAATGTTACATCAGGTTGCTAACTCGTGCTACAAATTTACACTTTTTGTTTTTATCAATTGGACGGTGAACTAAATTTTGTGATGAACGTCAGAACATGTACCAAATGACATTCATTTTGGGATGTAGTAAATGTTTATTTTCAGGAACTGTGCAAGAATTAGATTTCAGACTCTTCTCTATATACATAAACTGTAATTTTACTTCTCAGCTGCTCAAATTAGATTTCATATTTTTCTCTGAAGAAAAAGGATCTTGCATAAATGTTTATTTTCGGAAAAGTGAAATTTTCAAAGTAGCAAAGATCGATTCAGATATATAGTTCAAGGTCACATGCATGTAATATTTTTGCTATTCTGGTCACATGTAATCGATTTTTTGTTGTTCTTGCTTGGGTCAATAGAAACACTTTTGCAGACGCTATCAAGCAATAAGGATAATCTTCATGAGAACCATGATGGATCATCCATTCTGGCTTCATTGCAAGGTGCAATGTTCCCCTTTATTGGCTTCCAATTAACAAACGGATTGGCTAAACTTCAACTGTAATTTGCCAAAAATTTATTACTATACTTTCTTAGCATTTGAAGCTTCAGTACTACAATCACACACATATAATTAGATCCTAGAATAAAGCTTGTATATATTCTGCCGGTGATTCCGAGTGTTTTAGTTTGCAGATGATTCAAACAAGTAAATTAAATCTATTTAAGCTCACCACTCTTTAATAGCTGATATGAAAATCCATCTAATGAATTGCTGTCGTTATGATTGCAGAGAAATCAGAGGAAAATACTTGCAGCAATTATAGTCTGTTCAGACAGATTATAAACAACTGCAGACTCGTAAATGAGGCTTACTATTGACGTTGCCTCCTTCAATTTTCATTTTCAAGAAACATACTTTGGCTTTGTAGATTAATGTTTCCCACTTCAATATCAGCATAAGAAATTAATGTACGGAGTACTTTATAACGTACTATTATCAATATATTATGTGATGGCGTGATGCTGAGAATTCAGCTTCTGCATCCCTATTTTTTTCATTTTAAGGGGTTTAAAAATTAAAATGAATAGCAGAAGCTAGAATATACTTGTCCCACATCATTTAGGCTCTGATTGGACTAACAGTAGCAGCTACTAGAAAAAAGTGCTTGATTTGACAGTTAAAGGCACGCAGCCATGCAATGAGCACAAAGCGAACTATTCTTTCGCCTTTTACTAAAGAATACCGTGTGCTCGTTGCTTAAAGTGGCATACGCTTATTTTTTGAAGGTCTTTTCCTTTTTGGAATTGACCTATTTTACAGTTAATAAATGTTCTATTATTTTATGTTTGGTGGTCTTCTTAATTATTCTGTCACCTGAAGAAAAGGAGTCGGTCTGTTGAGAAACGCGTTTCTCCGTCGCGTGTGGAGGTGGAGAAACGGGACTATGTTTGTCGCGCGACATACTTAGCCAGTTTCTGGATATCCTTTTCAAAGCTTTTGGATATCCAGAAGCTTGAATATGGATATCCAGAAGCTTTGGAAAGGATATCCAGAAACCAAATATTTTTTCTGGATATCCTTTCCAAAGCTTCTGGATATCCAGAAGCTTGAATATGGATATCCAGAAGCTTTGGAAAGGATATCCAGAAAAAATATTTGGTTTCTGGATATCCTTTCCAAAGCTTCTGGATATCCATATTCAAGCTTCTGGATATCCATATTCAAGCTTCTGGTTATCCAGAAGCTTTGGAAAGGATATCCAGTTGTTGTGGCTAAGTATGTCGCGCGACAAACTAAGCCCCGTTTCTCCATACGCGACGGAGAAACGCGTTTCTCCCCAGATTTTGTGGAAGAAAAGAGTGCTGATAACATGCACTACAAAAGGCAACATGATATTCCTGAATGTCTTTGGGATTCTTGGCCGTCTGCTTAATTATACTTACTCTGTGTTCACAAGAAGCTGTAATTCATCTAACAAAATTATTCGAAAGTGTATATCACATAGTATATCTATATCTATATATATATATATAAAGAGAATAGTGTCTTTTGGTATGCTTAATATTCAAAAATAAGTTTTTCCCTCCAAAATAGTGATAATTCTAGTGTCCTTGAGAGTCTTTTTAATGTTGTCCTAATAAATATTTTAAAATAAAAGAACAAAAATACTCCCTCCGTCCCACCCAAGTGTGTACCAAGATTTTGGGCACGCAAACTAAGAAATACTATTAAAATAATGAAAATGTGTGGTAGAAAATGAAGAGAGAGAATGAGTGGAGTTAATAGTAGGTTGGTTGAATAAATTGTATGGTGAAGAATGAGAGGAGTTAATGAGTGGGTGGGGTATGGAGAATATATAAAATATTAAAATCTTTTCCATTTTTGGTAGTTCACACTCGGCTGGGACGGATCAAAAGGGAAATAAGTGGGACGGAGGGAGTATATTGCAAGCTTATATGCAATTCAACAAGATCCTTTTTATCAATTATTTATCCTTATCGTCAGCCTTTTTTTGGAAGGTCTTTTCCTTTTTGGAATTGACCTCTTTTACGGTTAACAAATGTTCTATTATTTTATGTTTGTACAAGTACCTATTTGGTAGCCCACATCACTTCTGACAAGAAGTTGAGTACTGCAAACTTCTAGATAAGATCGACAACCCGACATGATCCAAATAAGATCTTTCTCGGCATTTTGGCTAAGATCAAGAGTAGTATTAGTTCTTATCATTTTAATACTTGATATGTGGTTTCGATCTTATTTCTGGCTCTGTTCTAAAAGACCCCGCCTAAGGGCGCCTAGGCCCCGCCTAGGCGCTAGGCCCCTCTCCAACGCCTAGTTCTAAGCCCCGCCTAGGTCTTGACTAATCCCGACTAATCCCGATTAATCCCCGACTAGTCCCCGCCTAGGCGCTAGGCCCAGCTCCGCCGTCTAGCATCCGCCTAGCGCTTTTTATGGGAGGACCCATCCCAGTAGCTTGCTCGCTCATGCTTTACAAGAAGCTGTAATTCATCTAACAAAATTATTCAAAGTGTATATCACAAATTATTTGAACAAATCCGTCATAATTAGAGTGCGTCTGCTGAGAAACGCGTTTCTCCATAACTATGGAGAAACGTGTTTTTCATAGCCAGAAGCTTTACATTTGATAACCAGAAAAAAAAAACCCAAGGCCAAGACCAAAAGCTTCTGGATATCCAGAAGCTTTGCATTTGATAGCCAGAAGCTTTGCAGTTGATATCCAGAAGCTTTGTATTTGATAGCCAGAAGGTGTGAAATGTATATCCGTAAACCGTTAGGTGTATATCCGTAAAACCGTTAGGTGCATATCCGTAAATGTGTTAGGCATATCCGTAAATTGCTATTGAAGGTTTTCGGATATCTGAAACCTTCAAATGTATATCCAGAAACATTTTGAAGGTTTCTGGATATTCATTTGAAGGTTTCTGGATATCACTTTCATAGGTTTCTGGCTATCTAGCTCATTGTCGCGCGACATGTCGGGACCCGTTTCTCCATAACTTATGGAGAAACGCGTTTCTCCCTAGATTTTGTGTCATAATTATACTATCCTTGTATTGCTATCAAACAAGTTCTTAGTTTCCTTCTAATGCTTACTCTTATTAGAAAAAAATAGTTTTATGGTCAGGTACAATTCTTTTTTTTTTTTCATTTTTTTTTAGCGTAAAGGGCAATGCCCCCTAAATTTTATTGAAAATTAAAAGGTACAAAGAGGTGATGGAGGACTAAGCCAGAACTATCACAAAAGAAAAAGGTTAAATAAGAAGAAAAACCATAAAAATAAAATAAAAAGTCAATCAAATTGCCTTTTAGGAATCCAAGGCCTTTTAGGCTTGAGGTTTTTTTATTTAGCTTTCGATCCAGATTTTCCTCGTTTCCCTTTAACCTTTTGAAAGCCATCTTCTTCATCGTAATAATCTTCAAAATTATCGCAGTCAGCCATTGGAGCCCACGGATCAACATGAACTCCTCCAACTATACCCCCATAAGTGCGAGCTTCTTGATATGCCGAATGAGAAGTAGCAGAAAGGGCGCCCTTCCGGTTCAGAATCGCATTTTTCCCGAATAGTAAGAGCTTCTTTTAGGTTTTTTGGGTTTATAAATTCAGGATTAAAATATTTGGGGTTCGGCGTGCGAGCTACAACGGGACGAAGGTTTGGAGCAGAAGATGAGGCTTGAATTTGCCGGACCTTTTCTCGAATTTCATTAATTTTATTTAACTCAAGGCCAGATTGCTGCACTTGATTTTGATCAAAAGAAGAGGATCCTATTAATTCTTGCCCATTCATAGCCGCAATATCCTCACTAACCGAATTTCCTTCCTTTTCAAAGCAATAGTTCAGCAGCTCCATATTTGCCATATTTGCATTAGCCCCTGTTTGCGGAATTACAGCAGCTAAATGTGCTTGGCTACCCACGAGGGTCTCATTGCTAGGTGAAGATCCATAAATTTCGCCTTGACCATTTGACATTTCCTTATTGACCGTACCTTCAATCTCGGCATTCAATCCTTCCGATTCTGAGCAATCTTCTAGAGTAACAACATTGTTATCATCCAAACGTGATTTTACTATCTCGCCCTCCTCCAAATCTTCTACCACATACGTGACAGAATCTACACCTTTCGAGAGGGTTTGCGGCACCTTGGTCATGGACGGAGCTTTGGGAACCCATGCAGTCACCTTGTCAGCGGTCTTTTGATGTTGAAATATCAGCTTGTTTAGACATCTTCGGAGCCTTCCTCTTCCGACAATCAATGGCCATGTGACCTAACAACCCACAATTATCGCAATATTTGATATTGCCCTCGAATTCCACGGTTTGGAAGAAACCAGAGTCTTTTGACTCCCCGATCCAAACTTTAGTCGGTAGACGTTTCGAAACATCAACCTCTACACAAAACCTAGCAAAACTCGGGTGAGTGAAAGCCAGCGTGCGATCATCCACCCGTAGAAAATTCCCCATCCCATTGCCAATTCTTTCTAAAAAGGCAGGAGCAAAGAAATGTAAAGGTAATTTGTTTGATCTAACCCAAACAGGTACTATAGGGCTATCATACCTGAAAGTAAAATCTTTTGACCATCGAAAAGATCGATACATGCAATTGTTGACCATATGCGACTCCTTGGACAAGGCAAAAAACACGCAAAGAGGGGAAATATGTTTCAGCATTATGGTTTTATTCTTTATAGAGTTGTTTTGTTTATTTAAGTGTCACCAATTTAGTCTATATATACAGATCAAAAGCCTTAGCAGGCTGTTAAAAAGATAACCATCACGGAGAAGAAAGGAAACAAAGCAAGGCTGAGGCAGCCTTCTAAACATGTTTTACACAATTATCTTCCTCCAATTGAGACTTGAAATCTTAAAGAGCAATCTCAAAGAGTTTTGGGGACAGAGACCATTTCAAGTACCAACAACAGCTTTACTCGCATAGAGCTCTTGACCTTGGCACTACAGTCCTACCACGGTAGAAGATAATATTCCTGTCGACTCATGAGCCGAATACATCATGAAAAACCAAAATACCCAACCTGCGAGACTTAAAGTCTGTTGACTTCCATATACAAGCTGTTAAATCTTTATATCTTATTTCAACAAGAAAAATGGAAATCAGTATCAGAAGCAGTGTTTCTAACATAATTATAAATTGATGGCAAGTGTGATGTTGGTAGTCTCTAGCAGACTAGCAAAGAAGGATCAATATAACATGGAAAAATGCATATTTCCGGAAACGGGGATATGTATAGGGTTTCTCCTAACACTGGAAGTGAAGCATGAAAAGTATCAATTGAAGAAAAGAAAAGATTGTGCTGACCATCTCATTTCTCTAACGGTTAAGGGTCGATAACATGCACTACGAAAGGCAATACGATATACTTTAATTCATCTAACGAATTTATTCGAAGCTTTAATTCATAACGAACTTAAAGTGTATATTGTAGTGATGATTTGAACAAATCCCTCAAACAATGTTGATCTGGTATGTTAGGATTGGGTATACTTTACTGTTGTTCATTACCTTTGTACAAAAAGTATCTGTTCAATAGCCCACATCACTTCTGACAAGAAGTGAGTACTGAAAACTTCAAATAAGATAGACAGCCCAAGACATGTCAAAGCATACCTTTCTCGGCCTTTTGGCTAAGATTAAGTGTAGTATCTGTTCTTATCAATTTAATATCTGATATGTGGGTCATTGGCTCACACAAAGCTTGCTGCCATGCCTTACACTTTTGCAAGGGCTTGGCGCGACCCACCCGTTATAGTTGAATAATTAACTAAATTGTTAATTAAGCATGTAATTATTCATTAACTAACTAATTTAGACAGAAAAAAATCACGCCCCACCCGTATTCTGTTCATTGATACTGTCACCAATTTAGGGATCAAAAGAGGTAGCACACTGCTGGAAAATCAGTATCTCGAAGAAAACAAGGCGGAAACAGCCTTCTGAACATGTTTCCGAAATTATCATCATCCAATTAAGACCTGAAATCCTGGAGAGCAATCTCAGAGTAACAGGTTTCTTCGCATGTGCATGTGCACAATAGGGTCTTCCTTCAGCTGAGACTTGAAATTCCGAGAGCAATCTCAAAAGAGCTTTGGCAAGCATTTTGAGTAAGCACCAGCAACAACTTTCATGGGATCGTGTTCTTGGCCCTGATACTGCAGCCCAATCTTTGTTGAAGATAGATTCCAGGCACATCATCAGCCTGGTTGCAACTGCTTTCATGGGATTGAGCACTTCAAATGCTTCAAAGAGAAATGGAGTTTGCTCTCCATTAAGTCAATCTCAAAAAGATGGTCACATCCCTTTAACTAGTCTTGATTGGGGTTAATATTCAGGAATATCCCTCGCTTTCCATCAAAAAGAGCAGCAAGCCAGGAATGTCCATTTCAAATACTTGGGGTGCTATTCAAAATGTGCTCAATTAATGCTTTGATAATATCAAGGTACGCATGGAGAGAAAAAAAAGGTTGTGAAGAAGAGGAAACACCGGAAGAAAAATGTTCTGGAATTGTATAACTGTAACATATACACTTGGAAGCATTCACATTGTAAATTCGAAATAAATACCATTGGGATTCATGAAAAAATGCACTAAAATTCAGTATTTGTCAATCTAATTTCCAAAACACATCTTAACCGAAAAAATCAATTTGAAAACCCTTAATTAATATAATGAAAGAACGTTATTTTGCACCCATCAGCCTAGAAAGGATATTGGGTAATTAATATTCAAAACTAAGAATTGTAGGGCTTTACCCTGGGTTAGAGGGAGCCCTTCCAGAAATTCTCAATGGCCTCAGGACGAACCCAAGACCAAAGAGGGGGTTTGGAAATAGTTTTCAACCAGCAATTGACGCGCCTCGGTTAGTACCTCACTAGCTGCGTCATTGCCCCAAGCGCAAAGATACCTTCCTCCTTTCAGCTTGTCAGAACTTATTTGCAAATATCTAACCGTCTGTTGGCTCTGCTCCTGATGTGGTTTTCTTGACAAGGCCAAAAACATAACAAAGCACATTCTGACCTCTCCTACGTACACGAGTTGCTAGGGAAAGAGAGCCTATACTCCTACCTTCTCTTCTGCTCCTTAATGTTACTCCCTCCGTCCCAAAATGATTATCCAAAGTTTGGGACAAAGGTAGTATTATTTTTAAGCAGTAAAATGGACTTGATTAGTTTTTTTTGTTTTTTTTTTAAATGAAATCCATAGTCGGTTGACCAACCAATTGGACCTGTAATTCCTTGTATGATTTGAGCAAATTTGCATTCGTTAGTTAGCTGTAATAAAAAAACAAAATAAAAAAAAATAGTTAGCTGTAATAAAATGTATTAAAGATCATTAACAATGTCGTAATCTAGAAAGTAAGGCTTCGCTCGGTGGCCACAAAGAGATGCAAGGAATTAATGTATCATTTTTGTCTGTGTTACCGTAACCTTAATCTCACTCAATGTGCTTCAACTACAACATGTGTAATTTTCAGAAGATGATTCAACCTTACTGCCCTGTCTCTCCTTCCCTTTGTTATGCGAGCAAATGAAAACGTTTATGATAGAAAATACAATTGTCTAGTTTTACAATAAATACATGTTTATGTTTCTTCCGAGGGGAAAATGTTGTTGCCTGCATAACAAGAACAAAGACAGTGTTGTGTTGAAACAAATTCTACAGACACAGTCATATATGTTCCCCTTTATCAACATGTGTGAAGGCGTAACGTTTTTATGATACATTTATAGCTTGTGAATGATAAAACAAAACTACATTTTAATGCTGGGGCATGACATGAATGAGTTTTCAAGTTTTTGGCAGCTTCTTGAATTTGATAATCTCCCAAGATATTGTAAGCATTGTAACAAGTTGGGCATGACATGAATGAGTGCTTCTTTCTTCACCCTAAGCCAAAGAGTGGTGTTGCGGGTAAAGGAGATGATGCGGAGGTTTTGAAACAAGGGAATACGGATGCAAGAGATGTTAATGCGGGGGAAAATCTGTTAGGGTTGTTGAAGGGCAAAAGAAGGGTGATAACGTGGGACAAAAGGATAAACAACAAAAGATTTATGTTGAAAAAGTTAATCAGACAATGGTTCCTACTACAGACCCTTCCTCGTCGAATGGATATGTAGAGCAACGCAAGGCGGCGTCACAACCAACAAATAATAAAGAAAAAGGTACAGAAATTCATGTTCCAATTATCTCTCTTGATGTGGAAGATAACAATGTGATGATAGATGTGAATGATAAAGAGTCAGAAGAAATGAGTGTTTTTCAATTGGAAAAGAATTTTGAAGACCCTGTTGAGACCTCTCCTATTTATGCTGATAAAGTTAAAGAGACTACCGATAGTAATGGGTGCCATCTCCAAGGAATGATGATTGTTGAAGATAAATCAAAGGGGTTGATTGGTTCGCCCGATGATATTGAAGTAGTTACTACTGGGTTTGTTCCGTCTGCGGAGGAGCATAGTCTTCGGGCGGATGCTCAAGAGTTCTCTCTTGCTAGATTAGAGAGGGAAGCTCCCTTAGTTGCTGCGCTTGGAGCGCAGTTGGGGGCTTTGGCCATTCAAAATGGGTCTACGGCCTCACCATTCCCTATGACGGCTCCTGCTTAGAATAGCGAAGCTCTAAATCTCGTTCGGGAAAAGGTTAGACAAATTCAAGCTTCATCAGCTCCTAACTTACGTTCCTCTACTGCTCGTATGCCAAATCCTAAATATTTTAATCCCGAATTTATAAACCCAAAAAACCTAAAAGAAGCTCATATTCTTCGGGAAAAATGCGATTCTGAACCAGAAGGCGGTCTTTCTGCTACTTTTCCTTCGGCATATCATGATGCTCGCACTTATGGTGGTATTGTTGGAGGAGTTCATGTTGATCTGAGGGCTCCAATGGCTGACGGCGATAATTTCGAAGATTATTACGATGAAGAAGATGGATTTCAAAAGGTTAAAGGGAAACGAGGAAAAGGATCGAAAGTTAAATCAAAAAACATCAAGCCTAAAAGGCCTTGGAATCCTAAAAGGCGATTTGATTGACCTTTTTATTTATTTTATTTTCTGTCTTTCTTTAATTATTGTACTTTTGAATTTTAATAAAATTTAGGGGGCATTGCCCTTTTCGCCTAAAAAAAAAAAAAGAAACAAAACTACATTTTAAGTAAATCTCTTCTTCATCTAGCCTGTTCAAATCTGCAGACACAGTCATATATGTTCCCCTTTATCAATTTTTCTGCAAGCCTCTGATTTTTTACCATTGCAAGCTGTAAAAAGAGATCATTCAATTCAATAATCTTGCTTGATGTAATAACAAATATGTGCTGTGACATAAAACAAAATCCCTATCCCTACCCCCCCCCAAATATATAAATAAATAAATAAATATATATATATATATATATATATATATATATATATATATATATATATATATATATATATATATATATATATATATATATTTGTTGAAACCCTCCAAGTGTAGTCTTAAATGACATAGCCAACATGAATTTTACCTTCAAAGCATCGCACTTGAACTGAGCATTATAGTTTGTATGCAATGCTCGCCCCATACCTTCCAGAATCACCTACAATTCAACAAACAATAATCATAAGGATTACTATATATTTCGCTTATAGAAGTCATTAAACAGCAGCCCGAGAGGGGGAGAACAACTCTTGCCCAAATATATGCAATAAATAACATAATAGAATACGGGACCCAAAAAGCATAAAAACTTCTAGAAGAAAGATAGGACCGTACCAAATCAGCATCTCTAGCAGCAGCAGCTAGCTCCGAGCTGACCTGGCGCAAATCAATGCACGGGCTTCCACACCCATTCTCAACAACCATTAGAGGAACTACAGATGATGAATTATCATTGGAACCATCTTGAATGTTGATCATTGCATCCACAAGTAGGCCTCCTGCTTCAGCAGCCCCTCGAAGTATGTCACAGTGCTGGATGGATTACAGTTGTTATACAAGCAAAAGGTCACGAAAATGTAAGGATTTTGCAAAAATTGAGAAATATCATGACATGGTTATTTGAACAGACCTTGGCAGCTTCGGCTACGATTTCAGGAAGCTCCATTGCAGTTACATCATTCAACGCAGGGAGTGAGTTTGCAACGTGCACAACCTGCAGATATATTCTCCTCGTGACTATCATTTCTTAAAATATTCACAAGCTACTCCCTCCGTCCCAAAATGAATGTCCATTTTAAAAAAAAAATTGTCCTAAAATGAAAGTCGTTTTTGGAAAAAACTGTCGCTAAATGTTTTTTTACCAGTTTTTTTCACTAGCCATTTTAAACTTACTAAACTAATTGTTTAGAAAGTGGATAATAAGAATATTAATTCGTCATTACCATTTAATTGTATAAAAAGTAAACATTTCAGAATGTCCCTTAAAAATTTGGATCGTCTAGGTACGGAGGGAGAACTTAGCATGGGGAGTCGGACTGCGAAATAGTGATATCCAAGTGAACAACTTCAAGTGAAAAAACCCCTCTGTCCTGAAATGAATGTCCATTTTCAAGAAAATTTTGTCCCAAAATGAATGTCTTCTTTGGAAATTTATTTGTCCCTAATTGTTTTTTTACCAAATTTTTTTCACTAGTCATTTTACACTTGCGAAACTAAATGTTTGGAAGTGGAAAGCAAGAATATTTATGTATCTTTACCATTTAATTGTACAAAAAATAAACATTTCCAGAATGTCTCCTAAATGAAATTTGGACATTCATTTAGGGACGGAGGGAGTACATCATTTTTTTAAGATAAACACAAATGAAACCTCAGAAAAAATTATAGCTTCATTTTACAAGCATGACTTTGAGTGGAATATTGTTGATAGAAAGCAGGACTCTATGATTGGAGTGGATGTTGTGCGCCTTAAAATTCTAGGTGGGTACTAAGAAATAAATTTCACCGGATCATTCTCAGCAAATCCCTCCTAATGATCCTCCTGATCATTCTCATTACCATTTGTAAATAATAGACTCAATCTTTCCTTGTACATAGAATGATTGTCATCATAATGTGTAATAACTAGCTAGGATTTTTATCTCTGAATGTATAATCTCTGTATGTATAAATACTACATTTGTAATGAATGAAAATCATCTTTGCCATTATCTCTTTATGGTATCAGAGCTAAGTGATCATACAATTTATTTTCGATGGCATCCCAAAACTCTTCCGTCATCCCAAACTCAGCCGAGCCTAACAACCCAATCATTTTGGTAAACCTCTCACATTGTAAAACCCTCACTCCTCTCACCTATCTTACGTGGTCCTCTCAAGTCACCTCTCTTCTCTATGGCCTAGACCTCCTTAAATATGTAGACGGCTCCTATCAACCACCTGTTGATACCATCACAGTTGATGACAAAGACACTACCAACCCAGCCGCCACCACCTGGAATAGGCAAGACCGCCTCATTTTGGGTGCCATACTCGGCACCTTAGACACTACCATTGCCCCACTTGTTTACCAAGCCACCACCTCTAGCCAAGCTTGGAATACCCTTAAGACCACCTATGCCAATCCATCCCGCGGTCACATTCTCCAACTCAAACACCACCTTGATTCCATCACTCAATCCACCCTCTCCATCACTGACTACATGCACTCAATCAAATCATTAACCGACAAACTAGCCATTCTTGGCAAACCCATGGACTTGGAGGATGTCGTAGCCAAAGTCCTAAAAGGACTTGACTATGAATCTATAAACCGATCATTGATTCGGTCCGGGCAAGAGACAACCCCATCTCCTTTGAAACACTTCACGAAAAACTCATCCACCACGAGCTCTCTCTCAAACAACAACAACCACGACCCTCCTTTCCTGTCTCAGCCCATGTCGCCCAAACCCCGACCCAAAACACACCCTCTCGTCCATTCCCAAACCACCCTATACTCCCCACCCCCACCAACACCCATGCTCACCCTCAACCACGAAACCATTCCCCTAACCCATTCAAGGGAAAATGCCAATATTGCCGCTATGTAGGTCACGTAATTTCCCAATGTAGACAATTCAAACGTGACTACCCAAGTGTTATCTTTTCCAATGTAGACAATTCAAACGTGACTACCCAATGTAGACAATTCAAACGTGACTACCCAAGAGAGAGAATGAGTGGAGTTAATAGTAGGTTGGTTGAATAAATTGTATGGTGAAGAATGAGAGGAGTTAATGAGTGGGTGGGGTATGGAGAATATATAAAATATTAAAATCTTTTCCATTTTTGGTAGTTCACACTCGGCTGGGACGGATCAAAAGGGAAATAAGTGGGACGGAGGGAGTATATTGCAAGCTTATATGCAATTCAACAAGATCCTTTTTATCAATTATTTATCCTTATCGTCAGCCTTTTTTTGGAAGGTCTTTTCCTTTTTGGAATTGACCTCTTTTACGGTTAACAAATGTTCTATTATTTTATGTTTGTACAAGTACCTATTTGGTAGCCCACATCACTTCTGACAAGAAGTTGAGTACTGCAAACTTCTAGATAAGATCGACAACCCGACATGATCCAAATAAGATCTTTCTCGGCATTTTGGCTAAGATCAAGAGTAGTATTAGTTCTTATCATTTTAATACTTGATATGTGGTTTCGATCTTATTTCTGGCTCTGTTCTAAAAGACCCCGCCTAAGGGCGCCTAGGCCCCGCCTAGGCGCTAGGCCCTTCTCCAACGCCTAGTTCTAAGCCCCGCCTAGGTCTTGACTAATCCCGACTAATCCCGATTAGTCCCCGACTAGTCCCGCCTAGGCGCTAGGCCCAGCCTCCGCCGTCTAGCATCCGCCTAGCGCTTTTTATGGGAGGACCCATCCCAGTAGCTTGCTCGCTCATGCTTTACAAGAAGCTGTAATTCATCTAACAAAATTATTCAAAGTGTATATCACAAATTATTTGAACAAATCCGTCATAATTAGAGTGCGTCTGCTGAGAAACGCGTTTCTCCATAACTATGGAGAAACGTGTTTTTCATAGCCAGAAGCTTTACATTTGATAACCAGAAAAAAAAAACCCAAGGCCAAGACCAAACGCTTCTGGATATCCAGAAGCTTTGCATTTGATAGCCAGAAGCTTTGCGGTTGATATCCAAGCTTTGTATTTGATAGCCGAAGGTGTGAAATGTATATCCAGAACCGTTAGGTGTATATCCGTAAAACCGTTAGGTGCATATCCGTAAATGTGTTAGGGCATATCCGTAAATTGCTATTGAAGGTTTTCGGATATCAGAAACCTTCAAATGTATATCCGCAAACATTTTGAAGGTTTCTGATATTCATTTGAAGGTTTCTGGATATCACTTTCATAGGTTTCTGGCTATCTAGCTCATTGTCGCGCGACATGTCGGGACCCGTTTCTCCATAACTTATGGAGAAACGCGTTTCTCCCTAGATTTTGTGTCATAATTATACTATCCTTGTATTTCTATCAAACAAGTTCTTAGTTTCCTTCTAATGCTTACTCTTATTAGAAAAAAATAGTTTTATGGTCAGGTACAATTCTTTTTTTTTTTTCATTTTTTTAGCGTAAAGGGCAATGCCCCTAAATTTTATTGAAAATTAAAAGGTACAAAGAGGTGATGGAGGACTAAGCGTAACTATCACAAAAGAAAAAGGTTAAATAAGAAGAAAAACCATAAAAATAAAATAAAAAGTCAATCAAATTGCCTTTTAGGAATCCAAGGCCTTTTAGGCTTGAGGTTTTTTTATTTAGCTTTCGATCCAGATTTTCCTCGTTTCCCTTTAACCTTTTGAAAGCCATCTTCTTCATCGTAATAATCTTCAAAATTATCGCAGTCAGCCATTGGAGCCCACGGATCAACATGAACTCCTCCAACTATACCCCCATAAGTGCGAGCTTCTTGATATGCCGAATGAGAAGTAGCAGAAAGGGCGCCCTTCCGGTTCAGAATCGCATTTTTCCCGAATAGTAAGAGCTTCTTTTAGGTTTTTTGGGTTTATAAATTCAGGATTAAAATATTTGGGGTTCGGCGTGCGAGCTACAACGGGACGAAGGTTTGGAGCAGAAGATGAGGCTTGAATTTGCCGGACCTTTTCTCGAATTTCATTAATTTTATTTAACTCAAGGCCAGATTGCTGCACTTGATTTTGATCAAAAGAAGAGGATCCTATTAATTCTTGCCCATTCATAGCCGCAATATCCTCACTAACCGAATTTCCTTCCTTTTCAAAGCAATAGTTCAGCAGCTCCATATTTGCCATATTTGCATTAGCCCCTGTTTGCGGAATTACAGCAGCTAAATGTGCTTGGCTACCCACGAGGGTCTCATTGCTAGGTGAAGTTCCATGAATTTCGCCTTGACCATTTGACATTTCCTTATTGACCGGACCTTCAATCTCGGCATTCAATCCTTCCGATTCTGAGCAATCTTCTAGAGTAATAACATTGTTATCATCCAAACGTGATTTTACTATCTCGCCCTCCTCCAAATCTTCTACCACACACGTGACAGAATCTACACCTTTCGAGAGGGTTTGCGGCACCGTGGTCAAGGACGGAGCTTTGGGAACCCATGCAGTCACCTTGTCAGCGGTCTGTTGATGTTGAATATCAGATTGCTTAGACATCTTCGGAACCTTCCTCTTCCGACAATCAATGGCCATGTGACCTAACAACCCACAATTATCGCAATATTTGATATTGCCCTCGAATTCCACAGTTTGGAAGAAACCAGAATCTTTTGACTCCCCGATCCAAACTTTAGTCGGTAGAGGTTTTGAAACATCAACCTCTACACAAAACCTAGCAAAACTAGGGTGAGTGAAAGCCAGCGTGCGATCATCCACCCGTAGAAAATTCCCCATCCCATTGCCAATTCTTTCTAAAAAGGCAGGAGCAAAGAAATGTAATGGTAATTTGTTTAATCTAACCCAAACAGGTACTATAGGGCTATCATACCTGAAAGTAAAATCTTTTGACCATCGAAAAGATCGATACATGCAATTGTTGACCATATGCGACTCCTTGGACAAGGCAAAAAACACGCAAAGAGGGGAAATATGTTTCAGCATTATGGTTTTATTCTTTATAGAGTTGTTTTGTTTATTTAAGTGTCACCAATTTAGTCTATATATACAGATCAAAAGCCTTAGCAGGCTGTTAAAAAGATAACCATCACGGAGAAGAAAGGAAACAAAGCAAGGCTGAGGCAGCCTTCTAAACATGTTTTACACAATTATCTTCCTCCAATTGAGACTTGAAATCTTAAAGAGCAATCTCAAAGAGTTTTGGGGACAGAGACCATTTCAAGTACCAACAACAGCTTTACTCGCATAGAGCTCTTGACCTTGGCACTACAGTCCTACCACGGTAGAAGATAATATTCCTGTCGACTCATGAGCCGAATACATCATGAAAAACCAAAATACCCAACCTGCGAGACTTAAAGTCTGTTGACTTCCATATACAAGCTGTTAAATCTTTATATCTTATTTCAACAAGAAAAATGGAAATCAGTATCAGAAGCAGTGTTTCTAACATAATTATAAATTGATGGCAAGTGTGATGTTGGTAGTCTCTAGCAGACTAGCAAAGAAGGATCAATATAACATGGAAAAATGCATATTTCCGGAAACGGGGATATGTATAGGGTTTCTCCTAACACTGGAAGTGAAGCATGAAAAGTATCAATTGAAGAAAAGAAAAGATTGTGCTGACCATCTCATTTCTCTAACGGTTAAGGGTCGATAACATGCACTACGAAAGGCAATACGATATACTTTAATTCATCTAACGAATTTATTCGAAGCTTTAATTCATAACGAACTTAAAGTGTATATTGTAGTGATGATTTGAACAAATCCCTCAAACAATGTTGATCTGGTATGTTAGGATTGGGTATACTTTACTGTTGTTCATTACCTTTGTACAAAAAGTATCTGTTCAATAGCCCACATCACTTCTGACAAGAAGTGAGTACTGAAAACTTCAAATAAGATAGACAGCCCAAGACATGTCAAAGCATACCTTTCTCGGCCTTTTGGCTAAGATTAAGTGTAGTATCTGTTCTTATCAATTTAATATCTGATATGTGGGTCATTGGCTCACACAAAGCTTGCTGCCATGCCTTACACTTTTGCAAGGGCTTGGCGCGACCCACCCGTTATAGTTGAATAATTAACTAAATTGTTAATTAAGCATGTAATTATTCATTAACTAACTAATTTAGACAGAAAAAAATCACGCCCCACCCGTATTCTGTTCATTGATACTGTCACCAATTTAGGGATCAAAAGAGGTAGCACACTGCTGGAAAATCAGTATCTCGAAGAAAACAAGGCGGAAACAGCCTTCTGAACATGTTTCCGAAATTATCATCATCCAATTAAGACCTGAAATCCTGGAGAGCAATCTCAGAGTAACAGGTTTCTTCGCATGTGCATGTGCACAATAGGGTCTTCCTTCAGCTGAGACTTGAAATTCCGAGAGCAATCTCAAAAGAGCTTTGGCAAGCATTTTGAGTAAGCACCAGCAACAACTTTCATGGGATCGTGTTCTTGGCCCTGATACTGCAGCCCAATCTTTGTTGAAGATAGATTCCAGGCACATCATCAGCCTGGTTGCAACTGCTTTCATGGGATTGAGCACTTCAAATGCTTCAAAGAGAAATGGAGTTTGCTCTCCATTAAGTCAATCTCAAAAAAATGGTCACATCCCTTTAACTAGTCTTGATTGGGGTTAATATTCAGGAATATCCCTCGCTTTCCATCAAAAAGAGCAGCAAGCCAGGAATGTCCATTTCAAATACTTGGGGGTGCTATTCAAAATGTGCTCAATTAATGCTTTGATAATATCAAGGTACGCATGGAGAGAAAAAAAAGGTTGTGAAGAAGAGGAAACACCGGAAGAAAAATGTTCTGGAATTGTATAACTGTAACATATACACTTGGAAGCATTCACATTGTAAATTCGAAATAAATACCATTGGGATTCATGAAAAAATGCACTAAAATTCAGTATTTGTCAATCTAATTTCCAAAACACATCTTAACCGAAAAAATCAATTTGAAAACCCTTAATTAATATAATGAAAGAACGTTATTTTGCACCCATCAGCCTAGAAAGGATATTGGGTAATTAATATTCAAAACTAAGAATTGTAGGGCTTTACCCTGGGTTAGAGGGAGCCCTTCCAGAAATTCTCAATGGCCTCAGGACGAACCCAAGACCAAAGAGGGGGTTTGGAAATAGTTTTCAACCAGCAATTGACGCGCCTCGGTTAGTACCTCACTAGCTGCGTCATTGCCCCAAGCGCAAAGATACCTTCCTCCTTTCAGCTTGTCAGAACTTATTTGCAAATATCTAACCGTCTGTTGGCTCTGCTCCTGATGTGGTTTTCTTGACAAGGCCAAAAACATAACAAAGCACATTCTGACCTCTCCTACGTACACGAGTTGCTAGGGAAAGAGAGCCTATACTCCTACCTTCTCTTCTGCCCCAATGTTACTCCCTCCGTCCCAAAATGATTATCCAAAGTTTGGGACAAAGGTAGTATTATTTTTTTAAGCAGTAAAATGGACTTGATTAGTTTTTTTTGTTTTTTTCTTTTTAAATGAAATCCATAGTCGGTTGACCAACCAATTGGACCTGTAATTCCTTGTATGATTTGAGCAAATTTGCATTCGTTAGTTAGCTGTAATAAAAAAAAAAAAATAAAAAAAAATAGTTAGCTGTAATAAAATGTATTAAAGATCATTAACAATGTCGTAATCTAGAAAGTAAGGCTTCGCTCGGTGGCCACAAAGAGATGCAAGGAATTAATGTATCATTTTTGTCTGTGTTACCGTAACCTTAATCTCACTCAATGTGCTTCAACTACAACATGTGTAATTTTCAGAAGATGATTCAACCTTACTGCCCTGTCTCTCCTTCCCTTTGTTATGCGAGCAAATGAAAACGTTTATGATAGAAAATACAATTGTCTAGTTTTACAATAAATACATGTTTATGTTTCTTCCGAGGGGAAAATGTTGTTGCCTGCATAACAAGAACAAAGACAGTGTTGTGTTGAAACAAATTCTACAGACACAGTCATATATGTTCCCCTTTATCAACATGTGTGAAGGCGTAACGTTTTTATGATACATTTATAGCTTGTGAATGATAAAACAAAACTACATTTTAATGCTGGGGCATGACATGAATGAGTTTTCAAGTTTTTGGCAGCTTCTTGAATTTGATAATCTCCCAAGATATTGTAAGCATTGTAACAAGTTGGGCATGACATGAATGAGTGCTTCTTTCTTCACCCTAAGCCAAAGAGTGGTGTTGCGGGTAAAGGAGATGATGCGGAGGTTTTGAAACAAGGGAATACGGATGCAAGAGATGTTAATGCGGGGGAAAATCTGTTAGGGTTGTTGAAGGGCAAAAGAAGGGTGATAACGTGGGACAAAAGGATAAACAACAAAAGATTTATGTTGAAAAAGTTAATCAGACAATGGTTCCTACTACAGACCCTTCCTCGTCGAATGGATATGTAGAGCAACGCAAGGCGGCGTCACAACCAACAAATAATAAAGAAAAAGGTACAGAAATTCATGTTCCAATTATCTCTCTTGATGTGGAAGATAACAATGTGATGATAGATGTGAATGATAAAGAGTCAGAAGAAATGAGTGTTTTTCAATTGGAAAAGAATTTTGAAGACCCTGTTGAGACCTCTCCTATTTATGCTGATAAAGTTAAAGAGACTACCGATAGTAATGGGTGCCATCTCCAAGGAATGATGATTGTTGAAGATAAATCAAAGGGGTTGATTGGTTCGCCCGATGATATTGAAGTAGTTACTACTGGGTTTGTTCCGTCTGCGGAGGAGCATAGTCTTCGGGCGGATGCTCAAGAGTTCTCTCTTGCTAGATTAGAGAGGGAAGCTCCCTTAGTTGCTGCGCTTGGAGCGCAGTTGGGGGCTTTGGCCATTCAAAATGGGTCTACGGCCTCACCATTCCCTATGACGGCTCCTGCTTAGAATAGCGAAGCTCTAAATCTCGTTCGGGAAAAGGTTAGACAAATTCAAGCTTCATCAGCTCCTAACTTACGTTCCTCTACTGCTCGTATGCCAAATCCTAAATATTTTAATCCCGAATTTATAAACCCAAAAACCTAAAAGAAGCTCATATTCTTCGGGAAAAATGCGATTCTGAACCAGAAGGCGGTCTTTCTGCTACTTTTCCTTCGGCATATCATGATGCTCGCACTTATGGTGGTATTGTTGGAGGAGTTCATGTTGATCTGAGGGCTCCAATGGCTGACGGCGATAATTTCAAGATTATTACGATGAAGAAGATGGATTTCAAAAGGTTAAAGGGAAACGAGGAAAAGGATCGAAAGTTAAATCAAAAAACATCAAGCCTAAAAGGCCTTGGAATCCTAAAAGGTGATTTGATTGACCTTTTTATTTATTTTATTTTCTGTCTTTCTTTATTTATTGTACTTTTGAATTTTAATAAAATTTAGGGGGCATTGCCCTTTTCGCCTAAAAAAAAAAAAAAAAAAAAACAAAACTACATTTTAAGTAAATCTCTTCTTCATCTAGCCTGTTCAAATCTGCAGACACAGTCATATATGTTCCCCTTTATCAATTTTTCTGCAAGCCTCTGATTTTTTACCATTGCAAGCTGTAAAAAGAGATCATTCAATTCAATAATCTTGCTTGATGTAATAACAAATATGTGCTGTGACATAAAACAAAATCCCTATCCCTACCCCCCCCCAAATATATAAATAAATAAATAAATATATATATATATATATATATATATATATATATATATATATATATATATATATATATATATATATATATATATATATTTGTTGAAACCCTCCAAGTGTAGTCTTAAATGACATAGCCAACATGAATTTTACCTTCAAAGCATCGCACTTGAACTGAGCATTATAGTTTGTATGCAACGCTCGCCCCATACCTTCCAGAATCATCTAAAATTCAACAAACAATAATCATAAGGATTACTATATATTTCGCTTATAGAAGTCATTAAACAGCAGCCCGAGAGGGGGAGAACAACTCTTGCCCAAATATATGCAATAAATAACATAATAGAATACGGGACCCAAAAAGCATAAAAACTTCTAGAAGAAAGATAGGACCGTACCAAATCAGCATCTCTAGCAGCAGCAGCTAGCTCCGAGCTGACCTGGCGCAAATCAATGCACGGGCTTCCACACCCATTCTCAACAACCATTAGAGGAACTACAGATGATGAATTATCATTGGAACCATCTTGAATGTTGATCATTGCATCCACAAGTAGGCCTCCTGCTTCAGCAGCCCCTCGAAGTATGTCACAGTGCTGGATGGATTACAGTTGTTATACAAGCAAAGGTCACGAAAATGTAAGGATTTTGCAAAAATTGAGAAATATCATGACATGGTTATTTGAACAGACCTTGGCAGCTTCGGCTACGATTTCAGGAAGCTCCATTGCAGTTACATCATTCAACGCAGGGAGTGAGTTTGCAACGTGCACAACCTGCAGATATATTCTCCTCGTGACTATCATTTCTTAAAATATTCACAAGCTACTCCCTCCGTCCCAAAATGAATGTCCATTTTAAAAAAAAAATTGTCCTAAAATGAAAGTCGTTTTTGGAAAAAACTGTCGCTAAATGTTTTTTTACCAGTTTTTTTCACTAGCCATTTTAAACTTACTAAACTAATTGTTTAGAAAGTGGATAATAAGAATATTAATTCGTCATTACCATTTAATTGTATAAAAAGTAAACATTTCAGAATGTCCCTTAAAAATTTGGATCGTCTAGGTACGGAGGGAGAACTTAGCATGGGGAGTCGGACTGCGAAATAGTGATATCCAAGTGAACAACTTCAAGTGAAAAAACCCCTCTGTCCTGAAATGAATGTCCATTTTCAAGAAAATTTTGTCCCAAAATGAATGTCTTCTTTGGAAATTTATTTGTCCCTAATTGTTTTTTTACCAAATTTTTTTCACTAGTCATTTTACACTTGCGAAACTAAATGTTTGGAAGTGGAAAGCAAGAATATTTATGTATCTTTACCATTTAATTGTACAAAAAATAAACATTTCCAGAATGTCTCCTAAATGAAATTTGGACATTCATTTAGGGACGGAGGGAGTACATCATTTTTTTAAGATAAACACAAATGAAACCTCAGAAAAAATTATAGCTTCATTTTACAAGCATGACTTTGAGTGGAATATTGTTGATAGAAAGCAGGACTCTATGATTGGAGTGGATTTTGTGCGCCTTAAAATTCTAGGTCGGTACTAAGAAATAAATTTCACCTGATCATTCTCAGCAAATCCTTCCTAATGATCCTCCTGATCATTCTCATTACCATTTGTAAATAATAGACTCAATCTTTCCTTGTACATAGAATGATTGTCATCATAATGTGTAATAACTAGCTAGGATTTTTATCTCTGAATGTATAATCTCTGTATGTATAAATACTACATTTGTAATGAATGAAAATCATCTTTGCCATTATCTCTTTATGGTATCAGAGCTAAGTGATCATACAATTTTTTTTCGATGGCATCCCAAAACTTTTCCGTCATCCCAAACTCAGCCGAGCCTAACAACCCAATCATTTTGGTAAACCTCTCACATTGTAAAACCCTCACTCCTCTCACCTATCTTACGTGGTCCTCTCAAGTCACCTCTCTTCTCTATGGCCTAGACCTCCTTAAATATGTAGACGGCTCCTATCAACCACCTGTTGATACCATCACAGTTGATGACAAAGACACTACCAACCCAGCCGCCACCACCTGGAATAGGCAAGACCGCCTCATTTTGGGTGCCATACTCGGCACCTTAGACACTACCATTGCCCCACTTGTTTACCAAGCCACCACCTCTAGCCAAGCTTGGAATACCCTTAAGACCACCTATGCCAATCCATCCCGCGGTCATATTCTCCAACTCAAACACCACCTTGATTCCATCACTCAATCCACCCTCTCCATCACTGACTACATGCACTCAATCAAATCATTAACCGACAAACTAGCCATTCTTGGCAAACCCATGGACTTGGAGGATGTCGTAGCCAAAGTCCTAAAAGGACTTGACTATGAATCCTATAAACCGATCATTGATTCGGTCCGGGCAAGAGACAACCCCATCTCCTTTGAAACACTTCACGAAAAACTCATCCACCACGAGCTCTCTCTCAAACAACAACAACCACCACCCTCCTTTCCTGTCTCAGCCCATGTCGCCCAAACCCTGACCCAAAACACACCCTCTCGTCCATTCCCAAACCACCCTATACTCCCCACCCCCACCAACACCCATGCTCACCCTCAACCACGAAACCATTCCCCTAACCCATTCAAGGGAAAATGCCAATATTGCCGCTATGTAGGTCACGTAATTTCCCAATGTAGACAATTCAAACGTGACTACCCAAGTGTTATCTTCCCTCCTGCCCCATCCTCAAACCGTTCACCACGCTCTCCCCACACACACCCAGCGCCCCAAGCCCATACAGCCACAACCTCTACTCCTCCACCACCGGCCCCTTGGCTTGTTGATAGCGGTGCAACCAATCACCTCACTAATGACCTTTCCAACAGCCCTCCACAACCCTTACGATGGCATTGACGATGTCATCATTGGAGATGGGTCATCCCTTCCTATCGCTAATATAGGTTCTTTTTCTTTTCCTACTCTTCACTCATCCCTTACTTTTAATAATGTTCTTCATGTACCCCTTACTTCACGTAACATCCTTTCCGTTTCACAATTTTGCAAAGATAATAATGCCACTATTGAATTCTCTCAATCTTCTTTTCTTATCAATGAAATTCCCACCAGCCGCATAATTCTCCAAGGAACAACTGAAGGTGGAGTCTACATTTGGCATCCATCTTCCCCTCAAGCACATCTTGGCACCACAACAACCCTTCAATATTGGCATCATAGACTAGGACACCCCTCCCCTCCCATTGTCTCTATTCTGAATAAAAAAATTTCTTTATCAATTCCATGTAGTTCTTTTCCTTATTGTAATCCTTGCAACATCAATAAAAGTCACAAGCTCCCATTCTCTACTTCTACTCTCCAAACTCATGCTCCTCTTGAACTTGTATTTTCCGATGTTTGGACCTCACCTATTTACTCTTATGATAACTACAAATATTACGTTATCTTCGTTGACCATTTCACAAAATATACTTGGCTTTATCCCCTAAAACAAAAATCCGACACCTTCGCGACCTTTAATCGCTTCAAGAACCTTGTTGAAAAATATTTCTCCCGACCCATTATTCAATTCTTCTCTGATAACGGTGGAGAATATCTCAAGCTCACACCATCCTTACTCCAAGATGGAATATCTCATCTCACATCTCCACCTCATACGCCCGAGCACAACGGCTTTTCTGAACGTCGTCATCGTCACCTTGTTAAAACCGGGCTCACTTTACTATCTCATGCTAATCTCCCTCTAAACTTCTGGCCTCACGCCCTAACCACAGCCACATACCTCATTAATCGGATGCCTACTCCCACCCTACAAAATGATTCACCATATTTTCGACTCTTTCAAACACCACCCAACTACACCAAACTTTGAAGCTTCGGTTGTCTTTGCTATCCTTGGCTTAAACCTTATTCTCCTCACAAACTTGCCCCTAAATCCACTCCGTGTATCTTTGTTGGCTATTTTTCTTCTCAAAGTGCATAACATTGTCTCGACCCAACCACAAATCGCTTATACACTTCTCGACATGTAAAATTTGTCGAAACCGAATTCCCCTATACCTCTCTTGTGTCTTCTCCTGTCACCTCTCCAGCCATCTCTCCCACAGACTGGTGCTCGGTATCTCTTCCTATTCTGCCTTCAATCTCCAGTCCTCTCCCTCCAACCCAACCAAATATTCACAACCCAACTCCCACTTCACCTACACCTACGGCCCAAGCCACTGCCCCTACATTCACACATAACCCCCCTATACTCACACCAGCCCCTGATACTACCCAACTACAAACCACACCAACTGATACCTTACAGCCACCCAACACCTCAAGTTCCGCTGCCCATACACTCATACAGAACCCCCTATACTCACACCAGCCCCTGATACTACCCAACCACAAACCACACCAACTGATACCTTACAGCCACCCAACACCTCAAGTTTCGCTGTCCCACCCTCTCCTCAGCCCACACGCACCATCACTACTCGTCTCTCCAACAACATTCGAAAACCTAACCCTAAATATGCCCAACATGTTGCTCTCCCATCTCCCACTTCTCTTCCCACCTCCACCAAACAGGCTCTCTCTTCCCCTCATTGGTATGCTTCCATGGTTGATGAGTACAATGCTCTCATGCGAAATAATACATGGACCCTCGCTCCTTCACATGAAGCTCCTAACATAGTTGGGTGCAAATGGGTATTTCGAATAAAGTACAACTCTGATAATTCCATACACAAATACAAAGCTCGCCTTGTCGCCAAAGGGTTTCATCAACGCCCTGGCCTTGACTACTCTGATACGTTCAGTCCTGTCGTAAAACCTGTCACAATCCGTCTTATTCTCTCTCTAGCTATTAGTCAAGGTTGGTCTCTTCGCCAACTTGACATCAATAACCCCTTTCTTCAAGGCAATCTCTCTGAAACTGTCTTCATGACTCAACCTCCTGGTTTTCAAAGCACAAGCCAACCCTCTCACGTATGTCATCTCTCAAAAGCAATCTATGGCCTCAAACAAGCATCCCGTGCTTGGTACACTGAACTCAAAAAATATCTTCTCTCATTTGGGTTTCTTTCCTCTCTTGCTGATCCATCTCTCTTCACTTACACTAAAAATTCTAATCATTTCATTCTCCTCGTCTACGTTGATGACATTGTTGTCACTGGACCTTCTGACACACTCCTTACCACATTCATAACCAGTCTTTCCTCTCGGTTCTCCTTAAAGGACCTTGGTCCTCTCTCTTATTTTTTGGGTATCGAGGTCACACCTAATTCCAATGGCATTCTTCTCTCCCAATCCAAATACATCAGTGACATACTTACCAAACACAACATGATTGAGTCCAAACCTTCTCCCACCCCGATGGCTACTTATCCCACTCTTTCTGCCACCCCTCGTACACCTATATGCAACCCATCTGAGTTTCGTGCAATCATTGGAAGTCTCCAATACCTATCCCTCACCCGGCCGGACATAGCTTTTCCAGTTAATAAACTAGCTCAATTTCTACACCATCCACAGGAACCCATTGGACAGCCCTTAAGCGACTTCTTCGCTATCTTCACGGCTCACTCCATATGGGCATTCAACTTTTTAAACACACTCCTAACAATCTTCATGCATTTTGTGATGCCGATTGGGCAGGCAACAAGGATGACTTTGTGTCCACCACCGGTTTCATAGTCTACCTGGGTAAAAATCCAATCGCCTGGTCCTCCAAAAAGCAACGTGCACTTGCTCGTTCTTCCACCGAAGCTGAGTTTCGTGCCGTTGCTGCCACAACTGCTGAAATACTATGGATCACCAACCTTCTGTCGGAACTCAGCATAGCATCTACCACTCCTCCAGTAATTTATTGTGACAACTTGGGAGCTACCACATACTCAGCAAATCCTGTTTTTCATTCTAGGATGAAACACTTAGCACTTGCTTTTCATTTCGTCCGTGAACAAGTTCAGCTTGGCAAACTTCGGGTTTAACACATCTCAGGTTCTGATCAGTTAGCTGATGCTCTCACCAAACCTCTCTCTCGAGCTTGATTTATGTCTCTTATCTCCAAGATTGATCTCACACAAGGATCGTCCATCTTGCAGGGCATATTAAGGCTCCTAATGATCCTCCTAATGATTCTCCTCAGTCCATGGCAAATTCAGCAAATCCCTCCAATGATCCTCCTGATCATTCTCATCAGCAAATCCCTCCTAATGATCATTCTCATTACCATTTGTAAATAATAGACTCAATCTTTCCTTGTACATAGAATGATTGTCATCATAATGTGTAATAACTAGCTAGGATTTTTATCTCTGAATGTATAATCTCTGTATGTATAAATACTACATTTGTAATGAATGAAAATCATCTTTGCCATTATCTCTTTATAGGGTACAGGGTATATGGTATAAGGTATACCCTATACCTTATACCCTGTACCCTATAGGGTATACCCTATACCATATGCCCTATACCCTATAGGGTATACCCTATACCTTATACCCTATACCATGTACCCTATAGGGTATACCCTATACCCTATACCCTATGCCCTATAGGGTTACCCTATACCCTATAGGGCATAGGGTATAGGGTAAGGGTATACCCTATAGGGTATAGGGCATAGGGTATGCTCAAATCACTGTGGCATGACTGGTCCGAAAGATGAGAAATTGACAAACAGACAACACATGAAAAACCAAAATACCTGTTAGAACATAATGACTCCACACACGTTTTTCCAATTTTAGTCTTTATTTTTTGACTCATGTGGTGGTGTCCACTAACTATATGGTCAGCCAATTTGGTCGATTTTTGAATGTATGGAATGTATAGGTGTATACTCCCTCCGTCCCAGCCCAGTGTAAACTTTTGGTCAACTTTGATCAACTTTGACCAATAATTTAAGGCCATAATAATGATCCTAATAAAAATTTAAAAATTTGTTATTGTATCACGCTTAATAATATTAACAATAACATTTTTTGGATTTTTATTAGGATCATTATTATGGCCTTAAACTATTGGTCAAATTTGGTCAAAGTTGACCAAAAGTTTACACTGGGCTGGGACGGAGGGAGTATATGGTGATGGAGTGTGTAGGGATATATGAAATGTACGGGGTTTCTCTGTTTGCAGGTTTGAAACTTTTTTTTGAAAAGTTGGGACTGAACATGATTTCTGCAGAATTGTTGATGTAATCTGGGAGGTTATCTCGCACGAAACAACGTGTCTCGCACAAGACAAGCCTTCTGATTTGTACGATTTTCTCCTTTTTATTGTAGGATTGGTGAGAAACCTTTAAATTGATCGTTTTAGTTTCATAATCATCTTTAGTTTTTCCAATTCCATCCTTTATCGGCCAAATGCTCAAATCACTGTGGCATGAATGGTCCGAAAGATTGCACCCCCCTCCATGAGATGAGAAATTGACAAACTGACAACACATGAAAAACCAAAATACCCGACTTCCGTATACAATCTGTTAAATCTTTATATCTTATTTCAACAAGAAAAATGGAAATCAGTATCAGAAGCAGTGTTTCTAACAGAATTATAAATTGATGGCAAGTGTGATGTTGGTAGTCTCTAGCAGACTAGCAAAGAAGGATCAATATAACATGGAAAAATGCATATTTCCGGAAACGGGGATATGTATAGGGTTTCTCCTAACACTGGAAGTGAAGCATGAAGAGTATCAATTGAAGAGAAGAAAAGAAAAGACTGTGCTGACCATCTCACTCCTCTAACAGTTAAGGGTCGATAACATGCACTACGAAAAGCAATACGATATACTTTAATTCATCTAAAGAATTTATTCGAAGCTTTAATTCATAACGAAGTTAAAGTGTATATTGTAGAGATGATTTGAACAAATTCCTCAAACAATGTTGATCTGGATTGTTAGGATTGGGTATACTTTACTGCTGTTCATTACCTTTGTACAAAAAGTATCTGTTCAATAGCCCACATCACTTCTGACAAGAAGTGAGTACTGAAAACTTCGAATAAGATCGACAGCCCAAGACATTTCAAAGCATACCTTTCTCGGCCTTTTGGCTAAGATCAAGTGTAGTATCTGTTCTTATCAGTTTAATATCTGATATGTGGGTCATTGGCTCACACGATATTAATCTTATTTCTTGAGGGGGAAGGCCCATCACAGTAGCTTGCTGCTGGGGTCTTCAAGTGTCGCCCATGCCTTACATTTTTGCAAGGGCCTGGTGCACTCCACCATTGCTAGTTAAAATTGTTACTGTTCATAACCAAACATGGCTCTATACCAGTTGTAGTTCTTGATAAAACGCATCAAAGTGTCTTATAATTAGTTCAGTCCCAGGTTAAAAACATTCATAAACTAACTTCATTTTATATTCTCCTACGAAGTAACGTTTGCCACTGTCATTTATAAGTATCATCGGCATTCACTGCTGGGGTTAAGATTTGATAAGTCGTTTCAGAAACTACATCAACAATTTCATATATGGTGCTTAAATAATTGTCTAGTTTCATATCAAAATATTGCAGCTTTAGCCGTCGTTTGCTATAGCCATAGAGATTGAGTATCCATTCGCTGCAATTAGTTTTGTGATTATGTACAAACTGTAATAACATACCAGAATCTGCATTGATCATTCCATATATCTCAATCCTATCTCTTACTCTCTTTTGTTCGTAACCATAATGAAAAAGAAATGATCAATAATGGAGTTTTATTCGGCCTCTAATTATCAGTATGATTTTAGACTATTAGCTATCATCAAGTTGACAATGCAAGTTTAGGATGAGGAACAGTAGGAGCGGGGATTGGGCTATACAGGTAATAACTTTAACCACATGTGTTAGCTACAACAGAAAGACACAATCAGTGCTATTACATAATAAAGCCTGAGATGCACCTTGGATAGCCACGCAGTCACTCAATAAGCCCAAAGCGAACTATTTTTTCGCCTTTTACTAAAGAATACCGTGTGCTTGTTGCATTAAGTGACATACGCCCATTTTTGGAAGGTCTTTTCCTTTATGGAGCTGCAATTTGGTATAGGTTAGTCCCGTGTGGTTTGTATGTATCAGTATGACCACCGTAGTAGCCCTGCCTTAGAAATCTTTCCTCATTTTGACTAGATAACACCGAATTCAGTCATTCGAGATTTTGTTTCTGCTTTAGACAATAATATTATAGTTTCTTAATTGCCTATAACAGTAATGCGAAAATAGGTCTCATGCTAGGTCCCCTTAAGTAGGCTTGCAGACATCTGTGCATGCTCCTCGTGTCAACCAATCTTGTTAGAGAAATGGACCACATGTGCATATGTTTATGTGTGTGTGTGTGCGCGCGTGTGGAGTTTAAAAATACATCTGTTGGTAGGATAGAGTACCATCCATGGGAAACCTACATCAGGAAATGTGAAGCATGCATTGGAAGATATATCAACTAATTGTTTTATTTTATCTAACCTAGTATTATTTATTGAGAAATTTGGGCAACCACTCTTCTACTTCCCGCTTTTCTCTGCTTGATTTGTTGAGAGTCTCGACAAGGTGGCGGAGTATGATTGGGGTTTCGCCGGATTGGCGTGTTGTTACGAGGCTATGGACTAAGCCAGTCGCAACACAAAGGAGAACATGTCGGGCAATGCTTGACAACTTTGACATCAACCGTCAAGGTCTCTACCCGTGGAGGAGTATGTGAGCGCCATGTAGGCAGTGACTAAAAAGAGGATCATTCTCGTTTCTCTGACCGGTGACTCTTTCTATGTAATGACCCCAATTTCCATAATAAAATATAATTCCCAAACATCAATAATAAGTCATTAAGAGGGCATCTCAAGCGACAACCCTAGAATAAAGCTTGTATATTTTCTGCCGGGGATGATTCCGAGTGTTTTAGTTTGCAGATGATTCAAACAAGTAAATCACATCTATTTAAGCTCACCACTCTTTAATAGCTGATATGAAAATCCATCTAATGAATTGTTGTCGTTATGATTGCAGAGAAATCAGAGGAAAATACTTGCAGCAATTATAGTCTGTTCAGACAGATTATAAACAACTGCAGACTCGTAAATGAGGCTTACTATTGACGTGGCCTCCTTCAATTTTCTTGTTCAAGAAACATACTTTGGCTCGGTAGATTAATGTTTCCCACTTCAATATCAGCATAAGAAATTAATGTACGGAGTACTTTGTAACGTACTATTATCAGTATATTATGTGATGGCGTGATGCTGAGAATTCAGCTTCTGCATCCCTATTTTTTTCATTTTAGGGGGTTTAAAAATTAAAAAGAATAGAAGAAGCTAGAATATACTTGTCCCACATCATTTAGGCTCTGATTGGACTAACAGTAGCAGCTACTAGAAAAAAGTGCTTGATTTGACAGTTAAAGGCACGCAGCCATGCAATGAGCACAAAGCGAACTATTCTTTCGCCTTTTACTAAAGAATACCGTGTGCTTGTTGCTTAAAGTGGCATACGCTTATATTTTGAAGGTCTTTTCCTTTTTGGAATTGACCTATTTACCGTTAATAAATGTTCTATTATTTTATGTTTGGCGGTCTTCTTAATTATTCTGTCACCTGAAGAAAAGAGTGCTGATTACATGCACAACAAAAGGCAACATGATATTCTTGAATGTCTTTGGGATTCTTGGCCGTCTGCTTAATTATACTTACTCCGTGTTCACAAGAAGCTGTAATTCATCTAACAAAATTATTCGAAAGTGTATATCACAGAGTATATCTATATCTATATATATATATATATATATATAAAAAGAGAATAGTGTCTTTTTAATGTTGTCCTAATAAATGTTTGAAAATAAAAGAACTAAAATATATTGCAAAATAATTGTGCTTATATTCAATTCAACAAGATCCTTTTTATCAATTCTTTAACCTTATCGTCAGCCTTTTTTTGGAAGGTCTTTTCCTTTTTGGAATTGACCTCTTTTACAGTTAACAAATGTTCTATTATTTTATGTTTGTACAAGTACCTATTTGGTAGCCCACATCACTTCTGACAAGAAGTTGAGTACTGCAAACTTCTGGATAACGACATGATCCAAATAAGATCTTTCTCGGTATTTTGGCTAAGATCAAGAGTAGTATTAGTTCTTATCATTTTAATACTTGATATGTGGTTTCGATCTTATTTCCTGTGGGAGGACCCATCCCAATAGCTTGCTCGCTCATGCTTTACATTGTTAGGGACGATATCCCATGGAAGGGGTGATGGAGATACACCAATATCTTCCTGATTTTACTAATATTATTGATGTATATTCTCCCCTTAATCCTAGTATGTAAATATCAATTCCTCCCGTAATTCTAGTATGTAATTGACAATCCTTAATTTGTACCTAATATAGAGTTCTTAGACTTGTAAATATACTAATTCAATATCAATGGAAGAATCACTTTTCCTCATTAATTCTCGTTATCTTTATGGTATCAGAGCAGTCTCCCATGGCTTCCTCCAATCATGCTTTCCTACCCAACTCGGCTGAGCCCTCTATTCCTCTCATTGTCGTGTCTCTCTCACACATTCTCAAACTCACCTCCACAAACTACATATCATGGAAGACCCAGATTGAAGCTACTCTCTTGGGTCATGATCTTTATAAGTTTATAGATGGCTCCCATCTAGCTCCTCCTCAATACCTAAAACCAGCCACTACTGCCTCAACCACCACCAACACCAATACTTCTGCCAACCCATCTACTCCCACAGCTACTCCCGACACTCCCACCGCTGCAACCAATACATCAACTCCCAACCGAGAGTAAACGCATAACCCGTAGTCGACTCAATCATAGATCTCCAACATATGGGTCCACCACCAAGAGTAAACGCATAACCCGTAGTCGACCTCCTCCGATCCAAGTCACCCGCATAATCTGAATCAACATATCCCACAACAGAAAGCTCCTCACTCATACCTCCAAACATGATGCCATAATCCATAGTGCCCTTCAAATATCTGAGAATCCACTTGACTCCTTCCCAATGTTGTTTACCCAGATTCCCCATATACTTGCTAACCACACTAATAGCTTGCGCTAAATCTGGCCTCGTGCAAACCATAGCATACATGAGACATCCCACTGCGCTTGCATAGGGAACCTTTGACATACTCTGAATATTTTCAGTCGAACTGGGGGAATCTGAGGCAGATAAATAAAAATGACTCGCCAATGGTGTCTTCATAGGTTTTGCATCCCGCATATTGAACCTCTCCAACACCTTCTCCACATAGCCGGCTTGAGACAACCACAATCTCCTAGATTTCCTGTCTCGGCAAATCTCCATCCCAAGAATCTTCTTGGCTTCCCCAAAATCCTTCATGTCAAATTATGTACTCAACAAGGCCTTCAACTGATTGACCTCGTTCTTACTTCTACCCGCGATAAGCATATCATCCACATACAGTAACAGAAAAATAAAAGAACCATCATCAAGGCTCTTCACATAGACGCAACAATCATACTCACAACGCTTGTAGCCAATACGTACCATGTAGGAGTCAAACCTCGTATACCACTGCCTCGAAGACTGCTTCAGCCCATAAAGTGACTTCTTCAATCTACAAACCAAACGCTCCTGCCCGGGCTGTGTGAACTCATGTGGTTGCTCCATGAAAATCTGCTCATCCAACTCACCATGTAGAAACGCAATTTTCACATCCATCTGCTCCAACACCAAATCATAGTGCGCTACAAGACCCAACACAATCCGAATGGAAGTATGTCTCACAACAGGCAAAAAAATCTCATTATAATCCACCCCCTCTCACTGCGAATACCCCTTTGCTACCAATCGAGCCTTGAACTTTTCCCCCTCTTTTTCTGATACTGCTTCCTTGCGCTTGAAAACCCACTTGCAACCAATAGCACGCTTCCCTTTAGGAAGTTCCACCAAATCCCATGTATCATTCTTGTACAATGACTCCATCTCCTCCGCCATAGCAGTTACCCACTTATCCTTTTCCGGACTGTTGATAGCCTCCTTAAAAGTACTCGGGTCTCCACTACTAAGAACAAGAACATATGAAGCCATGTCTTCAAACCCATACCTGACCGGTGGCTTGATTACTCTCTTAGGTCTCCCAACTGAAGTACTAGCCACTTCCTGTGTAGTTGTCTCTGAATCCGGAAGAGTGAGATCCGCATCAGTATCATCCTCACGTAGCTCCACCTCAATAACCTGCTTCTCGCCCTCTTTGCTTTCTGGCACCTTCTCCTTATCATCTTGAGTACACTTCAACATAGCCTTTTCATCAAAGACTACATCCCTACTAATCACCACCTTGCTTGACTTGGGATCCCAAAGCTTGTATCCTTTCACACCTGTTTCATACTCGAGAAAGACACACTATTTTGACTTTAGGTCAAGCTTCGACCGCTCTTCACCAGGAATATGCACATAGGATGGACACCCAAACACCCGGATATCGGTGAAGTCTACCTCATTACCCGTCCATACCTCCTCCGCAAACCTGTTATCCAAAGAGACTCTAGGTGATCTGTTAATCAAGAAACATGCCATACTCACCGCATCAGCCCAAAAGTTCTTCGCCAACCCCGCATTGAATCGTAGACACCTAGCCCTTTCCGCAATAGTTCTATTCATCCTCTCAGCCACACCAATTTGCTGTGGTGTCTTGCGTACCGTGTGTAACGAATGTGCCACCGGAAAAAAAATTTCTTTTTCTTTTGAAAAATCAAAAACACGGAGTCGCCACGCCATTTTTGTTTTAAGGGCCAAAACTTTGAAAAATGCCCGAGATTAGAGATTTGGGTTCGGAGGTCACGTTACACGCCGGGAAGAACGTTAGTGTTCACTCGGAATGCCTCGTAAAACGAGTCTTCCAAGCTTAAAAACCATTTGTGTGTGTGTGTGGGTGTGTTTGTGTTCCTTTGGCCAAAATAAGTTCAAACTGAGAAAACTAAAAATTGGGAACTCTTTATAAGGCATTAAACAAGTCCCATGATTTTTGGTATGATTTTAGGGTTGAGTTTTGGTACTCAAAAGATTTCTTGAAGTTGAAAATCAATTCTGCCAGAATGAAAAAGGCAGTGGACACTTGATTTTAAAATGGATTTAAGAGCTTTAAAACTTCAAAATATGGGGAAAGTCCGAGAATTAAAGTTGTTCAAAACATCTTAAATAAGGTGACTAAAAAAGACTTTTTCATTTGGAGATGATTTGATGGACCAAAACCTTCTGGAAATCTCAGATGTGAAATCTGGATTTCCAGAGACTGATGAATCTGACCTTGAAAAATTATTTGAAAAAGGGAGTTGTATTCACGAAAAAAATAAGATAAAAATATATCTAGAATTCTCTGGATATTGGCTACAAAAAGTATTTTGTAGTCAACACCAAATTCCAAGTTCTTCTGGGTCCAAAAAATTAGACAATGGACTGAGGTCTTAGAACAATGCTACTGGACAGCAAGATGTTCTTGAAGGAAAATGTGATTTTAAAGGGGGTTTGCATCCATGCTTTGTCCCCAGTTCCTTAGGCTTTGATTAGTGATCACTAGACATTTTAGTGGTGAATCTACTATATCAAGCCATCCTTAGGGTACATTAGGACTTAAAGCACTTCATTTACTTGGGAAGGGGAATTTTATCCTTTGAAAGAAAGATTTTTTGTATGAAAATGATTTTTGGAAAATACTTGTAAGTGAATGATTTTAGGAAAACACTTTTGAGTGAGTAAGAAATGATTTGGACCTTCTGACAGCGTGCACTGTTCATTTCGCTGCTGCAGGCTTTTTGGACAGGAGGAATATTTTTCAAAAATTCAAACTGGCTATGTTTTTCAGCTTGCCAATTCGGGTTTTTACAATTTCTTTTCTTTTTTAAGATTCTTTTCTTGGTTTAACCTTAAATAGCAATCCCTACTTTACCCTTGTTTTGTTAGAAAAGTTAGGAATTGTTATAAATGTTAGGAATGGTAAGACTTTCGTTAATTTTCTAACGAAAATGCTAACAACTCAAATTGGAGCACTTACAGTAGCCCCTCGGCGACGGTGCTTTCGAAGGAAGCGGGGGGGTCTTCGATAAGAGTAAGGCTCCATATTTGACAAGATGATCAAGTGATCGAGCGGCTGGACCTAGATGTAGGCTACCTACGTATCCTTAAGAGGAATCAAGCCGGCCGTAGTTCGGGTCTTTCGATGTCGACCCTAGAGTGACTGTTTTAGGATGTCAACCTGGCGAGCGAGTTCTGCAGTCGATTGCTGAAAGAAACTCTGCTGAGGATGGGAAATGACCATTTTGGTCTGGTGGCTAGAGTTGTATATCCGCTCTGCTGGGGATAGGAATGACCATTTTGGTCTGATGGTTGAACCTAATGGTAGGCTACCTACGTATCCTTAAGATGAATCAAGCCTGTCGTAGTTCGGGTCGTTGACCCTGGAATGACTATTTTGAGGCGTCAACCTGGTAATGATGGCGTTTTAGGTGCCTCAGACCTTAATGATGGCATTTTAGGTGCCTCAGACCTTTGGTGATGATGGCGTATTAGGTGCCTCGAACCTTAATGATGATGGCGATTTAGGTGCTTCGAACCTTTGGTGATGATGGCATTTTAGGTGCCTCGAACCTTAAAGATTTGGGATTGATGGTCCTCTGGTGGACTTCATTTGAAGGGATCGGTCTTACGTCTGCTGCCGAAGGAAAGGATGACCGTGCTGGTCGAGTGGCTGGACCTATGTAGGCTACCTACGTATCCCGATTGGGGAATCAAGCCCTTACGTAGTTCGAAAAGCTGCTAGGGGTGGAATCGAGGGATCCCTTTGGCTTTTGCTGGGGAAAACGGGCTTACATTTTACGGCCGTTGATGAAATTGATGAAAGAAACGGGATTCCATTATCTTTCTCGAAGAAATCGGACTTACGTTTTACAGCCGTTGATGAAATTGATGAAAGAAACGGGATTTCGTTATCTTTCTCGGAGAAATCGGACTTACGTTTTACTGCCGTGGGAAGACACGGGATTCCGTTGGCTTTTGTCGGGGATGAACCTAAATTGAGATTTAGTTCAGAAGTATGAACCTAAATGGGGACTTAGTCCAGGAGTATGAAGACTTAGTTCAGGAGTATGAACCTAAGTTGAGGTTTGGTTCAGGAGTATGAACCTAAATGGAGACTTAGTTCAGGAGTATGAACCTAAGCTGAGGTTTGGTTCAGGAGTATGAACCTAAATGGAGACTTAGTTCACGAGTATGAACCTAAGTTGAGGTTTGGTTCAGGAGTATGAACCTAAGTTGAGGTTTGGTTCAGGAGTATGAACTTAAATGAGGACTTAGTTCAGGAGTATGAACCTAAGTTGAGATTTAGTTCAGGAGTATGAACCTAAATGGGGACTTAGTTCAGGAGTATGAACCTAAGTTGAGATTTAGTTCAGGAGTATGAACCTAAATGGGGACTTAGTTCAGGAGTATGAACCTAAGTTGAGGTTTTGCACCTGAGGGAGACTATTTGAAGGCGTCTTCGCTGGGGAAGAATCGAGCTTACGATAACTTCCGGGGAAAAAGGGTGACCGTGTTGGTCAAGTGGCTGGACCTATGGTAGGCTACCTACGTATCCCGAATGGGAATCAAGCCTGGACGTAGTTCATCAAAGAGGTAGCGATAACGAGAGGCCACGGGCTTTGTACCCAAGATTGACTATTCATAGGGGAGTCACCCCAGGTTTGACTGCATTTGGGGGTCACTCGAGTTTTGACGGTATTTGGGAGTTACCCGAGGTTTGACTATTTTAGGGAAGTCGCCCGAGGATTGACTATTTTAGGAAAGTCGCCCGAAGATTGACTATTTTAGGGAAGTCGCCCGAGGATTGACTATTTTAGGGAAGTTGCCCGAAGATTGACTATTTTAGGGAAGTCGCCCGAGGATTGACTATTTTAGGGAAGTCGCCCGAGGATTGACTATTTTAGGGAAGTCGCCCGAGGATTGACTATTTTAGGGAAGTCGCCCGAGGATTGACTATTTTAGGGAAGTCACCCGAAGATTGACTATTTTAGGGAAGTCGCCCGAAGATTTGATGATAATGTTCTTTTAGAAAAGTAGTTGACTAAGATATGCTTCCATACCTGTGCTGTGCTTACCTGTAGCTGCCGGAATGACTGAGGCTACGGCTGATGGTGCTGAAGAGTTGTTGGATTTCTGTTCGCGGGTGTAAGTACCCCAATCTGGATCGCTCTCCATCCAAGCAAACTTCCGAAGGTCATAACTCCTTCATACGAACTCCGATTGAGACGTGCCATATATGGTTGGAAAGCTCTCGAAGAGAACTAGCTGGCCATCACAATTATAAAATGTGGAAAAGCATGGAAGTCCGTACGGAGAAATGATTACCCTCATGCATGGTTGGTCCGTACGGACCTCTTTGCATGATGAGGTGGTCCGTACGGACCTCTTTGCATAGGGTACATAATCATCTCAGAAATCCTCATCATTCCCTGAAATCGAGGAAAACCAAAAATCTAGATTACCTAGAAGGTCCGTACGGACCTTCTTGCAGTTTTCTGGCACTATAAATAGAGGGTTCCCCCTCCCTCATTTTCACACACCTCCCACTTCTCTCTTCCTCCCTAGGCCTTCTGGCTTCCCCTCTAAGTCCTTCCGAGGCATTCCCGGCCCCTTTCGGATCCTTCCGAGGCCTTCCGAGCCCCCTCGTGGTGCTCCGAAGCCTCCCCGAGCGCTCCCGCGACGCTCCCGCGCTGCCCCGAGGCACTCTCGAGGTACTCTGAGGCCCCTCGTGGTACTCCGAGGCCTTGCCTGGTCTTCCCGAGGCGTCCCGGCTCTTTCCGACTCAAACCGATGATCCCAAATCACGCCGAAACTCTGCCCGAGTGACTCCGGCCACCTCAACGCACGCCGAACCTCTACCCGAGTGATCCCGACGATCCCCACGCACGCCGAACCTCTGCCCAAACGCAGCCTGCAACATCAACTCACGCCGAAACTCTGTCCGCAGACAACCGGCACCTCCCGAAGCCATCCAGATTCATACCGGAACGCTACTCCGACCTCAAACACTATTCCTCAGCGGAAGACAGACACGAACCAACATTGGTAAGGCTTCCTTCCATTACTATTTCAATACATTTCAATACATAGTATACAATGTAGACATCCGATACAGCATGCATTTTTAAAAGCACACACACACACACACAACATTTAAAGGATATTAGGGGTATCCGAAAGACTCGTTTTACGAGGCGACTCGGGTGAGCTCTAATATTCTAATATTCTCTTCCCGAGGAGTCATCTGACCTCCGAACTCAAAATCTCATCACACAAAAACAGTTTAAAATTATCTTTAAACTGATGCCCTTTTTCAATGTTTTTGGCTTAATAAAAACGGCGTGGCGACTCTACAAATGCAAAAACAAACGGCGAGACACCTCCAACTAACGCTGAAGCGGAATAAAGCCAGATGCCGGGGCACGAATGCGCTGCCTCTCGGATCCGGGCGAACATTCCCGAAGAGCGACGAATGCGAGATGCCTCGGGGCCTCCTCCGCGCGCGAGCCGGATCCCGGGTAATTTCAGTTGGCGACTCCGCTGGGGACTTTTTGTTTTAAAAACTTTTAAACAAAACAAAAGATTTTTAAAACGATGATGAGGGTCAAACTTTCATTTTACCCCCTTCTTTAACTGTTGTGTGTGTGCACGTGCTTCGTTTTTATTTTACAAAAAAAATAAAAATACAAAAAAATGCATCAATATACATCTCGTGCATACATTTAAAATTCTTCAAAAACTTACTGTTTTACTCGTAAAAGAATTTTAGAGACCGCACACTACTCGCCTTCTTTGCCTCGGTTACACCGCACACTACTCGCAGCTTGCCTCGGTTACACCGCACGCTACGCGCAGCGCCTCGGATACACTGCACACTACAACCCTCAACCCGGAGTGGTCTCAGTTGCAGTCCTTTTGGTCTTCCTAGGCCTCTCGGATGCGCACGAGATCATTCCAAACATCCCATCCCAGCCAAGCGTCAACCCTGCACGTTTGAGTCTTGAGTCACACTCTGTCCAGACTCGGTTGGTTTTTACCCAGTCCGTGTCATACAGCCTGGATACATATACCATGCCGGCCATTTTTTTCTGAGTCAAGGCCCGGAACTCAAGATCCCTTGCGCAAGCAAAGCGATGAAAGGTCATGCTAAAATCTTGACCTGATCTTGATTTCCGAAGCTACACCCAGACGATGTTCCGTCCCGGATATACATCCATGCTCGCATGACACCATGTCATCACGCCTTTTATACGACAGCCATGACAATATGACCCAGCCAACGCCTAACGTCACAGATCCCTCGCGCATGCAAGGAAAAGAGAGGTCATGCCGAACTCTTGACCTGATCTTGACTTAGTGGCCGGCTCGGTTCACTATTCACATGGCTAATGCATCAAAACGAACATGACAGGCTCGGTCCTTAGGTTCGATTTTTCTTTTAGGCCGGTGGAAACCACTTGCCCTATAGGACCCTCGCCCGGGGCTGTCCACCTCGGGATGTCGAAATACAGGTGCAAAACGAGGGGCTTATAGCAGCACAGATGGTCTCCACTGACCCAGGATCTAGCATAGTTGCGAAAAAGAAGAGCAATCTTTTCCAACCTACCTAGGATTCTGAGAAAACATGTTTTAAGTAAATTAAAACAACAAAAAAAATCAAAAAATAAAAGAAACGGAAACCGCATGCCACGTGAGCTTTCCCCCTTTTATCCCGTGAGGTCTTTCCTGTGTCTAAACCTTGCCCGTCACCCCCTCCAGCGAACCGAGAGTGGTTGAGAATACTGGAAGCCGCCTTTTCGGCATCGAGGTCCCAAGGTCCGATAGCCCTTCCAGCTTCAACGGTCCGCACCGTCCGCTACTCCCCATGACGGGATCAACGGATAACAATGAGGGAAACGGAACCCCGCCACTAAGGAACCTCCAGACAATGGAGGAGGTGCTGCGAGCCTTCGAAACCATCAAGAAGCGCCAAGAGGAACAGCAAGCCTGGATCGTAGACACCTTGCGTCTTCGAGGAACAGTTGCAGTTCCCCAACCTGATGGAACCTTTGTTCTCATAGAGGACGAAGACATACCGGCTCCCCCGGTCTCTCAAAGCTATCAGCAAGTTCCGCCTCCGCCAAGCTACGAGATCCCGGCAACGCAAGCGGCTCTCGCTCAAAGCTCCCTCGGGCGTCGATCAGCGGCTCAGACATGCCCGCCTCAGCCACGGTCGGTTTCCGGCTCGCACACCAAGCTCGGTACCAACAAGACACATACGTGCTCGCTCCGCCGCATCCCAATGCATCTCGGTATCCCCAGGATTCAATCCTTTGCCTCTATACGAGCTTCGCAATCACAATCAAAAAGTCCCCATGCTTACCGGGGACAGGGCATCCCGAGCGGATATCCCGACATCTCAAGTTTGCCACCGCTAGTCTCGCCAATTGGGGCTAACGAATCATTTCCCAGTTCCCAAACACAACCCTTAGTGGACCCGGCAATCACGCCCTCAACTTCAACACCCCGGGGTATGGGTTGGTATACACTCAACTACCTCCCCAAGACTCCCGAATGGCGATCCCATCGCCCAATCCACCTCCATCTTCTAAGGTTTCCGTCCCCTCGAAAACGGTAACCCACCTCGAACGGTGATCCTCACATGGCTTGGCTGATCGAACAAATGAAAGACATGCAAGGCAAGCTAGCTAGTTCTCGGAAAGGACTCCCTCCTGCCTACTGATCCGAACAAAGTGGTCCCTCTCCCTCCAAAGTTCGGGATGCCGGAAATGGAAAATTTTGGACGGGACGAGAATGCCCAAAACCCACATCGACACCTACGTCACGGGTATGAGAGCCAAAGGGGCAACCCCTCCAACGAGATGGCGGATCACTTTCGGCATTCCCTCAAATCCACAAAGCACTAAGGTGGTTCCTCAATGTGAAGGCGAAAACCGCTCCACATGGGATCGAGATCAGTGAAATCTTCTGGAGAAGTACCGTGCCAACCTTGAATGGGAGACAAACCGCCATGACCTGCAAGCCACCGAACAAAAGGATGACGAACCGGTGGGCGAGTTCTACAAGAGATGGAACCGGAAGCTAAGCGAGATAATGGATCCACTTTCCAAAGAAGAGCAGATGGACATCTTCCATTCCCGCCTCAAGACATCTTTGAGGACCTTGATCGCCCACCATTTCTATCCGGATCTCCATGCCATGTGGTCAACGCCAGGGACTAAGTTTGAAAAGACTCGAGGTCTTCAAAAGGCAACAAAGAAACCCTGCCTCATCTTACCGCTATCGAACAAACCCGGCAACTTCAACTCCTGCCCCAACCAAAGGAAAAGAAGCAATGAACAAGACACTACATTCGAACGGGCTCAAGTAAACCGCGATCAAGCAGCCCCAAAGAATAACAATCCCCCTCGCTTCCCACAGTTCCAGCATTTAGACAACCTTGAAATGCCCTTGGGTCAAGTATTTGAAGCTTTGGTGAAACGAAATCTTCTCAAACCACTCGAGAATTTCCAACCAAAGACTCCCAAACCCAACATGGATATGAGCAAGCACTGCGCCTTCCACAACTACCCCGGCCACACCACCGACAATTGCTTCGTGCTCAAGCAGGTGGTCCAGGGGCTCATTGAGGAGGGAAAATTGGAACGCCCTCGTGGTCCCAATACCATCGGAAATCCATTCCCCCGGAATGACAGAGTAAACTCAATAGCCTTTGACGAAACTCCAAGCGAGAGCAGACCCCCTGCAATTTCCGAAACCGTCAGCATGCTGTCCCGCTATGACTGGGAGCGTGAAACCAGAGTCAAAAGGTCTCGTGACCGGGAATTCCGACAAGAACGCCCAAGGGCAACTGTCTCCCTACGATCTTTGCCCCAGCCAAGGCATACAAATGGATGGATCGAACGTTCACCAGAAGAGACTGAGTCAAACGGTAGCACGGGAAGCGGTTTAGCCTTTCACAGGGCGATGACTTGCCAATATGTGAGAATCGGCACAACGAAGCCCTCCTCATCCTCATAAAAATAGAGATGTTCTTCCTCCCGAACGTCTTGATTGATAACGGCTCCGCAGTCAACATCATCGCTTTGAGCACACTGAAACGACTCCGCATCGATCGTTCTCTGATAAGGCCTTCACCTCGGGTAATCCGAGCCTACGATTCCACTGCACGACCAATCGTAGGAGTCATCGATTTGAGGATCCAATTCGACGTACAACTGGAGTCGGTAGAGTTCCAAGTCGTGGAAATCAAACCAACCTTCTCTGCTTTGTTGGGACGACCTTAGATACATCAGATGAAAGCAGTATCATCTACTCTTCACCAATGCGTGAAATTCATCAATGCCAATGGAGCGATCGAAGTGATCCGCGGAAGCAAGGTAATGGCAAGTGCTTGGCCAGCAAGCTATGACCCGCAGGAAGGTCCCTACATGACCGAATACTCTTCCCCAGATAATTCTCCTACCCTGTCCCGCTACGAAGTGGATCCTTACATCCACGCTCTAAGCCGCGACGAGCTGGAAATTGAAGAACTCATGGGTCAAAATGACAACTCTGATATATGCGACTGTGAAGAATGCTTGAGAGAGGATCAAGAGATGGATGCCCTAATGGAGATAGATCGAGGAGTAGACCCTTACTTCGCCGAAAACCCTCTTGCAAACTGGCTCATCACCTATCCCCCGGTACAAGACAACCCTCTAGCCGACACTCTCGGATCTTACGGGGACAGCCATCACAGCTTAGTTCAATTCAACATTCCGGTGTCCGACTGGATGAACAGTGGCGCAACCTCCTCCAAGGCTTAATTAGGGAAGGAGATATAGCATGCCCTCCTCGAATCGGACATTGTAAATGTCGTCCAAGCAAAGATCCCGGATAAAGAGGCGGATTCTATGAAAGTGATCAACATCGCAAGAATCAACTCCGACCGCCGAATGCTTCGCCCTCTTAGAAGTAGCCCTCGCCGACTTCTATCATCAAAAACCCCCAAGGACTGGTGGCAACACTAATGGAGGGACATCATCGTGGAGCAGCCAAAAACCTCCGCGATCCGGTTTGAAATCAAACCGCATGCAAGCTACTTTCCGGACTCATGCCAAGGGAAGATTGGCCACCGAACCAAAGACCACTCCCTCTATAGCTACAGCCCATTCGAGAGTAATGAAGCTCGTCCTATCCCTCGTCGCCTATAGTCTAGCTTCGAGTCTTGTTGTCTGTATATTCACATCTTTTGAGTCTTTTGACGGCTTTACGCCCGACGATTGTGAATCTTTGATCAACAATGTACAGTCTTCACGCTTTCAATAAAAGGTCCGACCTTCCTAAAAAAATCATTTCATTGCATCTTTAACAAATGATGATATTAACTAATCAAAACAGTTAATAACAATTCATCTATACAAAAGGCAAACACATTAATTAAATAAATGCATCAAGCAAACATTTAAGCATGTTGCCAAACGAGAGAAAAACCGGGCCCAAGCTGCCGAGGAGGTTTTAATCACAACGATTTGCAAGATTGCTGAAGAGCCAAAGAGACGCAAGTCCGACGCCATTTCCAGCACAAACCAGGTCTTCCAATACCTCAAGAACGGGGAAACCACCTTCATGAACAAGGAAGACCCACACACAGAAGGGGTCAAAACCAAGAGCGTCATGGCCCTAAAACGCCTCGCCTCTCACTTCGTCATCCTCGGGGACATGCTATACAAGAAACGCTACCATGGGCCACTCCTACGCTGCATCAGCCAAGAAGAAGCAAACAAGTTCATGAACGAAGTCCACAATGGGGCTTGCGGTCCCCACATGAACGCCAGAGCCCTGATGCAAATCGTTCTCAGGATGGGCTACTACTGGATCTCCATGGAGGCAGATTGCATCCACTTTGTCCGAAGCTGCGACAAGTGCCAACGGTTCTCCAACCTCAATCATCTACCTCCTCACGATCTCTACTCTACTACATGACTACACCTTGGCCATTTGCCACTTGGGGAATTGACGTCATCGGGAAAATCGCTCCGCCAGGCAGCAACGGTCACGAGTTCATCTTAGTAGCCATCGACTACTTCACCAAATGGGTCGAAGCCAAGTCCTACAAGGTACTCACCTCCAAGAAGGTCGCGCATTTCCTTAAGGAAAACATCATCTGCCGATACGGCATCCCAAATGAGGTCATATCAGACAATGGTTCACACTTCGAGGGGGAATTCGACGGGCATCACTGGCCGAATTCAAGATCACACGCCACAAATCTTCTCCCTACCGGCCACAAACAAACGGCGCCGTGGAAGCAGCAAACAAAACCCTCGAACGGATCATCCGAAAAATGACCACCCGAGGACGAGATTGGCCCGAGAAGCTGCACCTTGCACTTTGGGGCTACCGCACATCAGTCAGAACAGCCACGGGAGAAACCCCATTTGCCCTGACATACGGGATGGAAGCAGTCCTTCCCATCGAGCTGGAAATTCCCTCACTCCGAGTGCTGCTGGAAAATGACATCAACGAAGTTGAATGGCTCCGAAGCCGACACGACGAATTGGCTCTGCTAGACGAGTGACGACTAAAGGCCATGGAACACGTCCGAGCCTATCAAAGCAGGATGGCTAGAGCTTTCGACAAGAAAGTCAAATCCCGAGACATCAGGGAAGGCGACCTTGTACTCAAAGAAAAGCCTCCCACTCGAACCAACCCACTGGGAAAATGGGAACCAACATGGATCGGCCCTTTCGTGGTTCAAAAGATCTTCTCCGGAGGCGCCATGAAGCTGACAGACCTAGACGGCAATCCCTTCATGAATCCAGTCAACGGAAGCAAACTTCGCAGATACTTCGCCTAAAGAAGAACAACTGTGCATCTCTTGGCACTCCATGTAGTGTCGAACTACGCAGACCTGAGCCCTCTAGTCCGGGGGAACGTAGGCAACCTTAATTGGTCCGGTCTAAAAATACATAAAAAGTCAAAAGTTTGAATGTCAATCAAGACCTCCATCAAGCTACGCACTTTTCAAGAACACGCCCCAACAGTCACCTTGACCAAGTCAAACGACGGCGGCAACATCAAAGGACATCCGAGGATCACTCAGCATCAAACGACTGACTCATGTCTGCTTCCAAGCCAGGGGCTTGTCCTCGCCCTCACGCGCTTCAAAAAAAAAGAGCTCGAGCAAGGGCTCACAAAAAAAAAAAAGAGCTCGAGCAAGGGCTCACAAAAAAAAGAGAGCTCGAGCAAGGGCTCACAAAAAAAAATAAAAAAAAGAAGAAGCTCAAGCAGAAGCTGCAAAAAAGAGGTCAAGAGCCCGACGCCAACAAGAGGCAAGGAAGCTACGAAAAAGACCGTCAAAACGACTTGTCAGGAGATCACTCAACCTCTCAGCCAAGCACAAAGCCTAAGCAAAAGGGATTGCCGTCATGGCCCAGACTGCTTCAGTCCGCAAATGCAACAGAAAAGTCCAAGGACGGACGCCGACAAGGTGCACAAAAGACACAAAGGCAAACAAGAGATCTTGCGTCTCGACAAAGCTTTAAAAGTAAATCACAAATCACTAACGGTTACAACATTTCTTGATGAGTTCAAGCACGGTCTACTCTCAAGTTCACAACATGCTAAAAGACAGCTTAATACATTTAACAAATAATGTGTTTGCAAATGCAATGAATGGATACCTAGGAGGTCATTCCGCGCCATCTGCGCTTGTCCCCTCGCCATTCTTTCCTTTCTTCCCTCGTCCCCGGCGAGTCTTCTTTCGCTCCACGTGAACCAACTCTGCGTCTCTCAGTCCGAGATCAGGGGTCCTCCCCGTAGAGTCAAACAATCCAGTAGCTCTCAGGGCTTCATTCGCCCGTGCTTCGGCTCGGATCTCCTCCCTGCGAGTCTGTAAAAGAGGACCTCTCCCTGTCAGTCGGTCAACTCTAGTCTCGTAGTCAAACAAAGTGTCTCCCGTCACATCCAAAGGGTCAGACCAGGCTTCGGCACTCCTAAGGCAATAGCTACTACGGCAACCGGGTCCCAGAATCGCTCTACACCTTGCTCTCCCAAGACCACTTGGGACCGCCCACCACGCTGCTCATACCAGGCCAGGTACTGAGTCGTCAATACGACACTCCCCCGACGTCTAAGGAGAACCACAGGAGGGAAAGCGGAATACTTCCATACCCTCAGAAAATACAAGAAGGCACCTGAAGCTGCCATACAAAGAGGAACTACCTCCGCAGTAGCAAGATCATCCCAGCCCAACAAAGGCTCCTGCTTCATCCCAAACTGCCGGGAAACAAGCGACGGAATATAGAAGGAGGACCAAGACAAACCTGGAACTCTGACAACGTAGGACCCTTCCTGCAAGACCCTCCTAGTCTCAATCCTCCAGGAACCCACCAAAGGATCTGATGTGTACCAAGCCGTGCCATCCATCTCTCCCAAAGTGATCGATCCATATCCAACGCAAGAGGTCGCTGAGCAAATGAACACGGACTAAACGACGTCGGAGCCTCGGGCATGGCCAGAAGTCTCTCTCGCAGCCACAGGGTGAGCAAAGCAGGGCTTCCCCCTCTCATAAAACAATCCCCAGTCGCCAGACGGTCGATACCATGAAGAGTCTCCCCCAGCACCGACGGGACAATATCCTCTCCAGCCCTGCAGTGCCCTACCACATCTAGCAAAGCGCCATCGCAAATGCCAAGGGAGCTGACCAGGAAAAGCGTCGCCATCACGCACAAGGCAAATGCGTCCCAAGAGACATCACTCTCATCATCAACCATGAACCGCTCCGGCAACTCAGAAATGTCAATATGACCCGAATCAAGGATCATACCCTGCACTTCTTCCAACGAAGTACGAAGAAAGCCTGCAAGCTTCACGCTCACCGCAGCACCACCCATCAAAGGAAGCGAGATGGCCTCCACCTCCGGTCCCCCCATCAAAGCCCGAAAATCCTCAAAAGTGGGCACCATTTCATTGTAGGAGAAACAATACACATGCCTCCTAACATCCTTGAACTTCGCGGCAGCCCGCAACAAATCCCAATCAGGAACCAACTCCTTAAAAGACCAAATCGAGCAAAGACGAAACCTTACCTCGAAAGCCCGTCTCTGATGCCTCATACGGCGCCGCATCCACGTTTTCAGCTGCTCAAGGAAGTGTGCTTGCCTCTCCTGCGAAAGCCTCGGCAAAATTCTAGGAACGTACGAAGAATCCATGGCAAAAATGGAGGTTCCTAGAGAAAATGGGGAAGAAAGCTCGAAAATGGCTGCAAATGGGGAAATGAGGAAGAACCAGACACTGGAAAGCATTTATCTCCTTCCCAAAAGCAAGGTTGGTCCGTACGGACCTCTTTGCATGCTAAGTATGTCCGTACGGACCTCCTTGCAAACAGAACCCATTTCCCCAAAGAAACAAGCACAACAACCACTGTCCTCAGCAGGACCTTGCTCCAAACTGCCCAAACACTGGCCAAAGCCATTCCCGGTGAACATACACTACCCACAAATGCACTCTCAGCTCACGTGGCATGCACAAAATAAAAAAAAATAATAGCAACCATTTCTAGGACAATTCCCAGGAATCACAAAATAAAATGCTGTTTGCCGTGCAAATACAAGTGTTTTATTACAGGTACCCATAAATGTCTGTTGCTAAACAAAAAAAAAAGAGAGAAGATATGAAAAGAGGGAAAGCAAATGAATACTAATCAGACTCCTCAGCATCATCATCCTCGCCAAGATCATCCAGAGAGAAGTCGGGCATCCCGGTGAACTCGCCCGTCACGTCCTCGTCGTCAGAGTATCGAGCCCCCGCCGGAGGCTGCCACTCAAAGTAAACCAAAGGATCAAATCCGACGAAAGGATCGAAGAAAGAAGGCTCTGAGGATCCCTCACCCTGTGCGTCCTGCGGAGGGAAGAACTGATAAAAGGGCTGCTGCCTCGGAGCTCCCGAAGACGTCCCGGCATCCATGCTATGCCGCCCCCTCGAAGGTCCCTCCTGCTGTGGCTCCGGCTCGGCTCTCGGTGGAGGAACGTCTACTGAATGCCTCGAAGGCATAGGCTGGTACGCCGGCACGCATCGCGAAGACCGGCAAGACATCTTCGACGCCATCTTCTTCGCAAACGACCTCATCGCCATATAACGGCGAGTCAGCATATCATAGGCTCTCCCCTGACTCCGCACAAGCAAACAGCCAAGGAAACGCTCACAATACAGCTTATACTCAACAACAAAAAGAGAACAGATGCCAAGAGGGAAAAGAGTCAGCACACTCACCGATCTATCGGGATCCACTCGGTATGCAGCAGAGCTCGCTCGAAACGGCATGCACACCCTCCTCCTCGATCCGTCCCCACGGACATACGTGAAATCCGGCCCCGGCATCGGAACCTCTGGGGGAGCCTGCGGGCCAGCCTCTCTCTCCTCGCGCACACTGCGGCGTCCTCGCCTTCCTCCTCACGAAGGCCCCGTACTCCTCTCCATACAAAATGAACTCCTCGGCGCCCACACCGCCAAGGTAACTCTCAAAATCAAGCACATCCATATCCCAGGAATCAAGCATCCAAAAAGGAGGGTCCCTCGGAGCCACAGGAAACACACTGGGCCATGCCGCCGAAGACCCGCTCCCTGTACATGCCGCGCCCCGCAAACCCACCGGCACTTCAGGCTCAATTCACCCTCAGCCCCCTCGCCGGCTAGCACGCAAGGCACCGGCGAGTAAGCTCCGAACCTCGCCCACTTCAACGGCATTCAACCAGGAAGCCGAACTCGCCCACTCCAACGGCAACGCAAGCACCGGTCGCCCGAACCTCGCCACTCCAACGGCAACGCAACCACCTGGCCAACTGTAAGCCCGAACCTCGCCCACTTCAACGGCAATTCAACCACCGGCAGTCAGTGTAAGCCCGAACCTCGCCCACTCCAACGGCAACGCAACCACCGACCGTCAATGTAAGACCGGTCCTCGCCCAATCCAACGGCAACGCAACCACCGGTCGTCAGTAAAAGACCGAACCTCGCCCACTTCAACGGCAATTCAACCACCGGCAGTCAGTGTAAGCCCGAGCTTTGCCCACTTCAACGGCAATTCAACCACCGGCAGTCAGTGTAAGCCCGAACCTCGCCCACTCCAACGGCAACGCAAGCACCGGCAGTCAGTGTAAGCCCGAACCTCGCCCACTCCAACGGCAACGCAAGTACCAGCAGTCAATGTAAGCCCGAACCTCGCCCACTTCAACGGCAATTCAACCACCGGCCGTCAACGTAAGCCCGAACCTCGCCCACTCCAACGGCAATTCAACCACCGACCGTCAATGTAAGATCGGTCCTCGCCCACTCAACGGCAATTCAAGAAGGAGCCAACACCTCCCAGCACGAATATCAAGGCACAAGATGCCTCCAAAACGCTCAATGGCAACTCAACCACCGGCCCTCAAAGGAGGTCCGAAGTCATCTTCTCAGCAGAAAGGGCCCCTACAAGGTCACGCATCCCCAGCAATTCAAGCACCGGCAGTCAGTGTAAGCCCGAACCTCGCCCACTTCAACGGCAACGCAAGCACCGGCCATCAAAGTAAGCCCGAGCTCCTCCCCAACAAGTCAAAAGGAAGTCATACAAGACTACATATCCCCAGCACCGGCCGTCAATGTAAGCCCGAACTTTGCCCACTCAACGGCAAAACAAGCACAAGAAGGAGCCAACACCTCCGAATACAAATCCCAAGGCACGAAGCGCCTCCAAAATGCCAAATGGTGAAGCAATCACCGGCCATCATCATTGCCCACTTCAACGGCAACGCAAGCACCGGCAGCCATCGTAAGTCCAACCTTCTCCCCAACTGACAAAGCACGAGACATCTAAACCTCTCGAAGCTCAAGGCAGCCATGCCTCCACCACCGCCGCCAGAAGACGATTCAAAGTCCTCCCGCGTGGCACCAACCGCCGCCAGAAGACGATTCAAAGTCCTCCAGCGTGGCACCAACCGCCGCCAGAAGACGATTCAAAGTCCTCCCGCGTGGCACCAATCGCCGCCAGAAGACGATTCAAAGTCCTCCCGCGTGGCACCAACCGCCGCCAGAAGACGATTCAAAGTCCTCCAGCGTGGCACCAACCGCCGCCAGAAGACGATTCAAAGTCCTCCCGCGTGGCACCCACCGCCGCCAGAAGACGATTCAAAGTCCTCACGCGTGGCACAACCACATTCAGAAGACGATTCAAGTCCTCACACTATCCCCAGCCCGGAAGGCTTTAAACCACTCGGTCCGGAAGACCGTATAAACCTCCCAAATCACTATCTCCGGCCCGGAAGGCCTTAAACCACCCGATTAGGAAAATCGCAAAATTTCCATCCAAGGACACCACCACGTCCTCGCAATTGACCTCGGCGGTCACCACATTTCAGGACACCACCACGTCCTTACCACTGACCTCGGCGGTCACACAACACTTCAGGGCACCACCACGCCCGCACTCACGATTTCAACGACCTCTGAACTACGACCAGGCTTGATTCCCGCTACGGATACGTAGGAATCCGGTCACAGGGTCCAGCCATCGACCTATACGGTCACCCAGGATGCCTCGACGTCCTTACCACCGACCTATGCGGTCACCCAGGATGCCTCCACGTCCTTACCACCGACCTATGCGGTCACCCTGGATGCCTCCACGTCACCCTGGATGCCTCCACGTTCTTACCACCAACCTATGCGGTCACCCACAGGATACCATCACATCCACACACAGAGTCTCAGTTAGAGGACAGCTCACGTCCTCGTACACAACACTCACCCCACACGCGAACTACGATTGGCTTGATTCCCACTCAGGGATACGTAGGAATCCTATCAAAGGGTCCAGCCGTCCGACCAACCTGGTCACCTTCTCTCTCAGCACGCGATCCAGATCAGGACCCTTATCTTATCGATGACCCCACTTCTTTCATAGGTGACGTCGCCGAGGGGCTTCTGTAAGTACCCCAATCTGGATCGCTCTCCATCCAAGCAAACTTCCGAAGGTCATAACTCCTTCATACGAACTCCGATTGAGACGTGCCATATATGGTTGGAAAGCTCTCGACGAGAACTAGCTGGCCATCACAATTATAAAATGTGGAAAAGCATGGAAGTCCGTACGGACCTCTTTGCATCATAATTGCAAAATCCGCTTAAAGTCCACGAGATTCCCTCAAATCCCGGAGAAATGATTACCCTCATGCATGGTTGGTCCGTACGGACCTCTTTGCATGCTGAGGTGGTCCGTACGGACCTCTTTGCATAGGGGACATAATCATCTCAGAAATCCTCATCATTCCCTGAAATCGAGGAAAACCAAAAATCTAGATTACCTAGAAGGTCCGTACGGACCTTCTTGCAGTTTTCTGGCACTATAAATAGAGGGTTCCCCCTCCCTCATTTTCACACACCTCCCACTTCTCTCTTCCTCCCTAGGCCTTCTGGCTTCCCCTCTAAGTCCTTCCGAGGCATTCCCGGCCCCTTTCGCATCCTTCCGAGGCCTTCCGAGCCCCCTCGTGGTGCTCCGAAGCCTCCTCGAGCGCTCCCGCGACGCTCCCGCGCTGCCCTGAGGCACTCTCGAGGTACTCTGAGGCCCCTCGTGGTACTCCGAGGCCTTGCCTGGTCTTCCCGAGGCGTCCCGGCTCTTTCCGAGTCAAACCGATGATCCCAAATCACGCCGAAACTCTGCCCGAGTGACTCCGGCCACCTCAACGCACGCCGAACCTCTGCCCGAGTGATCCCGACGATCCCCACGCACGCCGAACCTCTGTCCAAACGCAGCCTGCAACATCAACTCACGCTGAAACTCTGTCCGCAGACAACCGGCACCTCCCGAAGCCATCCAGATTCATACCGGAACGCTACTCCGACCTCAAACACTATTCCTCAGCGGAAGACAGACACGAACCAACATTGGTAAGGCTTCCTTCCATTACTATTTCAATACATTTCAATACATAGTATACAATGTAGACATCCGATACAGCATGCATTTTTAAAAGCACACACACACACACAACATTTAAAGGATATTAGGGGTATTCGAAAGACTCTTTTTACGAGGCGACTCGGGTGAGCTCTAATATTCTAATATTCTCTTCCCGAGGAGTCATCTGACCTCCGAACTCAAAATCTCATCACACAAAAACAGTTTAAAATTATCTTTAAACTGATGCCCTTTTTCAATGTTTTGGGCTTAATAAAAACGGCGTGGCGACTCTACAAATGCAAAAACAAACGGCGAGACACCTCCAACTAAAACGCCGAAGCGGAATAAAGCCAGATGTCGGGGCGCGAATGCGCTGCCTCTCGGATCCGGGCGAACATTCCCGAAGAGCGACGAATGCGAGATGCCTCGGGGCCTCCTCCGCGCGCGAGCCGGATCCCGGGTAATTTCAGCGGGGTGGTCTTTGTTGGCGATTTGCTGCATTTGTTAGTAGAGATGAATATGCATATATGACATTCACGATGACAGATGCATGCATAGAACCAAAATGATTATGAGAGTATCACTGCATATGTTCGCGAGATGATGCATTTACTTGCTTTTGGAGATGCACTTAGCCTAAGCTTTTGGCAAGGAAATTATGATTTATGATCTTCAATCACTTAGGATTGTTCCTATTGATTCAAGTTTTGCGCATGATGCGTGAGCCCTGGGGAGATTTTTGTGGGGATGTATGGTGATGAGAGGGGATGTATTGGAATGTATGTGTCTGGAAACTGTTTGGAACAGATTTTGAGCAAGTGGGAGGGGGTTGAAAGCCCTCGGTCGCGATTTAAACAGCGGTTGTTAATGAGGTTTTGTTAACAGTATCACATGGACCTCAATTTTGATGAGATTGGATTCGGGTCCCGGGTCTTGGTTGAAATTTTCCCTCTCAATCTTGGTCATTTGAAGCTGATGCCGACGTCGATATGAGTGAAACTTCTTTCATTTGGGTGAGCCGTGACTTGGCCGAAACCTTGTTCGGAGAATGATTTGATGAAATTGCTAATGCCGGGTGAAACCCAGATCTTAGATTCCGACGCTACGGGAAGCTGCTATGTACCAAGTTCTGAAGCTGAAAATCTAGTTGTTGATGTGACTAGACTTGATAAAATTCAGGTCCAAAAGACCATCTTGGCAAAGCCCCGGGATCCCATTAAAGCGAGGAAAGATCCCTTCTTTGGCAAAGCCCCGGTTTGAAGAACTGAGTAGGCAAAGTCCAGATTTTGAAGAAGTGACTTGGCGAAGCCCCAATCTTATAACCTCGTTGTGATTCCGACATAATTAGCAGAGTCCCAATCTGATCGGTAATGCAAAGCGATCCTGAAAATAATCTGATAAAGATCGAATCTATCTCGTAGTGAAGAACCCAATGTGGACCCAAAGATGACTATAGAAGCCCCAGCTTGAAGAGGCGATACGGGAGAACACAGGAGAACCGCTTAGCAAAACCCCTGCGTGAGGAAATTCGGAAGCGAGTGTTATTGCGAGACGAGTCATCATGTGGCCGAGGAGGCACCTTATCTTTTCAGACCTTAGTCAATCAGTCACTGGACAAGACTCGAAAATGTTTACGTGCAGGGGCATATCTTTTTGAAAGGTGGGAATGTCTCCCAAACTTGTGTATGACACTCTTGCTTTTGGGTTTGACTCTTTTGAGAGAGTATAAACATAACAAGGTGTGGAAAAGTGTATGGAAGCCCCTGCTGACAGAAAGACAGTGTTTGGCTCTATTTCCCTATGATGGAGAGAGAGAAGACTTGTCGAGACACTTGAAAACTTGTCTTACTCATGATGATCACAAAGCTGCTTAAAACCCTTTGTTAATGTTCGGGTTATTCAACCCCTAAATCTGATATGAATAAATATTTTGATTAATCACGAGGAGAAAGCCAACTGATATCGAGGATCAAGCTTGGAAGGATGGAAAGTGTATAGGAATGGTCCTTGATGAGACCTGATTTTTATGAGATTTGTTTGTTATTTCGACCGGACCAATTATGGTTGCCTACGTTCCCTCCATTATGAAGAGCTCAGGTCGCCGTAGTTCGGGCTTAGCCCGATTGAAGATAGAATGAATGTGAAAGTTCGAGATTTTGAGGTCCTTTGAGGATTTTGAGGATTGGAGATTCGAATAACATATCCCCTTAGAGTGTCCATGAAAGACACGGATGCGGAGCCCCAGTGGGACATCCACGACAAGTGTTTGTGGAGTAGAAATGAATTATGCTCACATGAAATGTCGAATGAATCAGATTTGAATTTGCACAATCTTTGTTTGATGATTTTGAATCAAGATGGATTAGATTCCAATTTAAGCAAGCAATGAAGCATCAAATTGATTTAGATCTTAAAGATATTACGGTGAAATTGCTATCCGATAGGAATTACAGCTAGGTTCCCGGGCTTCGATCGACCATCGGGTGATTTGGGAAATTATGACCTCTTAAGATGAGAGGTCGGCTGGGCCTTTTACTGACTGAACCTCTAAAGATGAGAGGTTGGCTTGCAGGGATGTGTTTGGGAAATCTATGGCGATGAAGATTGATTGCCTCTAAGAATGAGAGGTCGGATTTTGACTTTGGCCAATGGCGAGGGTAATGGTAATGGTAATGGGAATATCCTCTAAAAGCGAGAGGATGGCTTGGGATTGATTAAGGTAATGGTGAGAGGAAGTCCAAGCTATCGAGAGCTTTTGCGAATCTTTCGAGAATTCGGGCTCCTTTTTGATCATTGGAGAGCTTCTTGAGGAGTCGGGGACTTTTTACTGAATTGTGAGGATCGACAGTCCTTTTTTCTCTTTTTTTTTTTTTTTTTTTTTTATTTTTGATTTTTGACTTGGAAAGCCTCCTGAGGAATTGAGGATTATCTTTGTCCTTCCTTCATGGCTCGAGATATTTTACGCATTGCCGACTCTCGAAGTTAACTTCTTGGCCTTGCTTGGACTTCTCTCAGTAAGGAGCAAAAATGATGGCTAAACAGGGTTTCAAAACACGCCGATCTTGAAATGAAAGGTATTGTTTGGTGAGGGTGAGGTAATGGCTTTCCTATGGGTGAAAGGCTTCAACCGCAATCCCTACCGGATGACCTAATTGAGATTAAGTCTTCATTGCTTGCTTAAGCTTTAAATGAGAAAAGATCCGTGCAAATTCATCGAGCAACGAAATGACGAGGATGATGTGAGCATATGAGATGCAAGATGGGGAGTTGGTAAGCCCCAATTTGAGAAGGATATCAATTGATTTTCTCACTCCGATTAATTTAAATATTAATTATTTCAAGGAATTAGTGGTTGAGCAGCACAAGTGATCGTCTAGGATAAAACCATTTCAATTAAGTGTAACGTGGGTGTGCAAGTGATGTCTCGAGTCTAGTAAGAAAAGAAAGAAGATATATATATGAAAGTTAGACATTTAACTACTATGTCCAAAATGGACTACAACGACAAATGTCCAGGAAGGACTTAGGTGAAAGAGAAGTACTAGAACCTACGAAGGTTGACTAAAAGACTATTTTAGAGATAGGTAGCCCCTAGTCTAGCCGCTCTTTGTTGTTGGACCATGCATCTACTCTTCGACGCTGGAGATGGGAGCCATTGCAGATCTTTCCATCAAGATTTCTTTGGCAATCTTTTGCTTAATCCAACCATTTTCATTGCCTGCGATGGCTGATTCACCGACCTCACAAAGGGGCGAGTCAAATTCCATTATGCCCACAAGTCTTGAATCACCAAACTCGACCATGTTGACGCTCATGTTGTTATTTCTAGGGAACGGGTTACTGATAGTATTGGGCCCTTCAGGCACCTCTAACTTCCCTTGCTCAATCAAACTTTGGATGGCCTTTTTCAAGGGGACGCAATCATCTGTCAGGTGCCCATGGTACTGATGAAAGGCACAATGCTTGGAGGTATCCAAAGGAGCATTGGGGTTTCTTGGCTGATAATTATCTAAAGGCCGGAGCAAACCTTCTTTTACCAATCCTCTGAAGATATCACACAAAGGCATCCCAAAGTTTCTCAAGTCTTGGAGCCGGGATCTGGACGCATCAGGTTTCTTGGGAACAAAGGGAGTGGCATTGTTACAGTCCTGTCCCGAATAGGGCTGGGCAGGAGTCGTGTTGGAGGTGGAGTGGTGTTGTCCCCATCGTTACCAGCTGATGCAGACATTCTGAAATCCGGAGTCGGAACAAACGGTGAAGCTGACGATGCGCTAGACTCTTCCCAACAGATCAAACGGTGACCCAGTGCCCGAAACCAAGCTTTGTGCGGAGCTGCGGGGGGAAAGACACGAGGGTTCAGATGTTTGGGAATGAAGGAGGGTAGGTGTTTGGGCTTAGGGCTCATGCAATCATGCCATTATTTGTTCTTGTTTACTTAAAACATGTTTTATTAACCTAATCGGTTGGAAAAGATTGCTCTTCTTTTTCGCAAACTATTCTGATTCCTGGATCAGTGGGCCCCATCACTACGTCTATAAGCCCCTCGTATTCCACCTGTATTTCGACTTCCCAGGGCGGACAGCCCCGAGCGAGGGTCCTATAGGGCAAGCGGGTCCCACCGATCCTAAAAGTCGGGCGGATAATCGAGTCTTAACGAGTATTCGATGTAAATTACGGACAAAGCTGACGTCAAAGTCAAGATCATGTCCGAGGGCTCGACGAAAAGTCGGCATGGTTCGGACTGATAAATGTCCACAATTGATCTTGACCTGTTGTCAGTTAAGCCGTAATTAGGCATGAAATAATCGTTAATTCTTGATGACTCAGTGTCATGCTGGGAGTCAGTGTATAATTTGTGCCAGTCAGAGTCAAAGTCAAAGCGCCAGTCAATATCTGGTCAAAGCCCGTGACGGAAAACCGGCAGGACTTCGACTGATTAGGGTCCCGAAAGATATTGACTTGGTAGGCCGACTAAGGCTTGAAAGGAAAGGTCTATACATAGACAGGGCATGACACAGACCAGACTAAAAACCAACCGGATCTCAGACAAAGTGTGTCACGGACAAGTGCAGGGTCGACACGAGGCTCCATGGGATGTTTGGGTAGTCCCGTGCTCGCACCGAGAGGCGTAATAAGGCCAAACGGGCTGCTACTGGGATTTCCCCGGGTTAAGGACGTAGTGTGCAGTGTAAGGCCAAGTGCGTGTAGTGTGCAAGCAGTCTATCTTCTTTTTTTGAGTAAAATAGGAATTTTCATATGTGTCTTAAAAAGGATGATGCATGCAAAAAATGATTTATTTTTTTTTAAATGATTTTTTTTTTTGAAAATCCTTTTTTTTTGAAAATATTTTTTTTTAAAGTAAATGAACACATAAGCACATAATTCAAAATTTAAGGCAACAGGTCCGATAGTCAAAATTTTGACTTTTCCGAGGCGGCCAAAAACAACACAAAATGTGCAAAACCAAACACACACACAACAAATGGTTTCGAATGCCGGGACGGAAGCTTGACCCACAAAAGCTTTTTTTTTTTTTTTGAAAAGATAAAACTTATAAGTCCACAGCGGAGTCGCCACTGTAACGAATGTGCCACCGGAAAAAAAAATTTCTTTTTCTTTTGAAAAATCAAAAACACGGAGTCGCCCCGCCATTTTTGTTTTAAGGGCCAAAACTTTGAAAAATGCCTGAGATTAGAGATTTGGGTTCGGAGGTCACGTTACACGCCGGGAAGAACGTTAGTGTTCACCCGGAATGCCTCGTAAAACGAGTCTTCCAAGCTTAAAAACCATTTGTGTGTGTGTGTGTGTGTGTGTGTGTGTGTTTGTGTTCCTTTGGCCAAAATAAGTTCAAATTGAGAAAACTAAAAATTGAGAACTCTTTATAAGGAATTAAACAAGTTCCATGATTTTTGGTATGATTTTAGGGTTGAGTTTTGGTACTCAAAAGATTTCTTGAAGTTGAAAATCAATTCTGCCAGAATGAAAAAGGCAGTGGACACTTGATTTTAAAATTGATTTAAGAGAATTAAAACTTCAAAATATGGGGAAAGTACGAGAATGAAAGTTGTTCAAAACATCTTAAATAAGGTGAATGCAAAATACTTTTTCATTTGGAGATGATTTGATGGACCAAAACCTTCTGGAAATCTCAGATGTGAAATCTGGATTTCCAGAGACTGATGAATATGACCTTTGAAAAATTATTTTAAAAAGGGAGTTGTATTCACGCAAAAAATAAGGTAAAAATATGTCTGGAATGCTATGGATGTTGGCTACAAAAAGTATTATGTAGTCAACACCAAATTCCAAGTTCTTCTGTGTCCAAAAAATTAAACAATGGACTGAGGTCTTAGAACAATGCTACTGGACAGCAAGATGTTCTTGAAGGAAAATGTGATTTTAAAGGGGGTTTGCATCCATGCTTTGTCCCCATTTCCTTAGGATTTGAGTAGTGATCACTAGACATTTTAGTGGTGAATCTACTATATCAAGCCATCCTTAGGGTACATTAGGACTTAAAGCACTTCATTTACTTGGGAAGGGGAATTTTATCCTTTGAAAGAAAGATTTTTTGTATGAAAATGATTTTTGGAAAACACTTGTAAGTGAATGATTTTAGGAAAACACTTTTGAGTGAGTAAGAAATGATTTGGACCTTTTAAATGGTCATCCATGGAAATTTATTCCAAGGTGACTACATTTTTAGGTCAAGCAAGTTGATGAACAATTTACATCTTCAAAGTTTGAGATGCATGCATGGATGAGGGAGGTTTAGGGTTTAAAGAAGGAGGGTTTACCAATGATGGTTTAACCCTATCTTCCTTGGTTTGGAGCTTGGCTTGAGGAGTATCAAGACTTGAATGTGTTTAGAGAGTGTTTGATGATAGAGTTGGTCAAAGAGAAAACAAGTAGATAACACTTAAGTCCTCTATGTTTTCTCTCTAATCCTCCTCTTTGGTGTTGATTAAGATTGAGCTTGTGTATGTTTAAGAGTGATTTGAGAGTGTTTGGAGTGAGATTGGGAAAGACTCAAGAGAAAATGGTGGCAATCTAAGGATTCCCACTGTTTTCTCTTTATTTTTCGCCAGAGTTTAGCTTCTGTGAGTGGATTGTGTTGTGAAAATTGAGAGAGGAGGGTTCAATTTATAGGCAACTGGGAGAGACATTTCCATCCGTACGGAGCCTTCTGACAGCGTGCACTGTTCATTTCGCTGCTGCAGGCTTTTTGGACAGGAGGAATATTTTTCAAAAATTCAAACTGGCTATGTTTTTCAGCTTTCCAAATCGGGTTTTTACAATTTCTTTTCTTTTTTATAATTCTTTTCTTGGTTTAACCTTAAATAGCAATCCCTACTTTACCCTTGTTTTGTTAGAAAAGTTAGGAATTGTTATAAATGTTAGGAATGTTAAGACTTTCGTTAATTTTCTAACGAAAATGCTAACAACTCAAATTGGAGCACTTACACCGTGTAGTGCCTCTTGATTCCATGCTCTCGACATAACTTCTTGAACTCGCCATCTGTGTACTCTGTCCCATTATCACTCCTCAAACACTTGATTTTTTGCCCCGTTTGATTTTCCACTTCAGCTTTCCACACCTTGAACTTCTCAAAAGTTTCTGACTTGTGCCTCATGAAGTAGACCCAAATCTTCTTCGAAAAATCATCAATAAAAGTCACGAAGTAATAATGTCCTCCTCTAGATTCTGTTCTAACCGGCCCCCACACATCTGAATGAACATAATCAAGAATGCCCTTTGTTGTATGCTTGCCCGTCTTGAATTGCACCTTGTTCTGCTTTCCAAGAACACAATACTTGCAAAACTCCAGTTTACAAGTTTTCACACCCTTCAACAACTTTCGTTTATGAAGTTCCCGCATTCCCCTTTCACCCATGTGACCAAGCCTCATATGCCATAGAAGGCATCAGTATCAACCTCAGATTCAACATATGTGACTCCACCTACAACCGTGCTTCCTAGCAACCTGTAAATGTTCTTGGAGCCCTTCTCACCCTTCATCACAACCATAGCACCCTCAACCACTTTCAATACTCCACCTTGTGCTTTATAGTTCATACCGTTAGCATCCAAGGTACCCAATGAAATCAGATTTTTAGAAACCTCCGGAACATGTCTAACATCACATAACATTCTAACTACACCATCATACATCTTAATTCTTATAGTTCTTATGCCAGCAATTTTACAAGTAGCACCATTGCCCATAGTAACTATACCAGAATTAACTGACCTGTAGGTATCGAACCAATCACGATTTGCCGTCACATGAAACGAACATGCTGAATCCAGAATCCAGCCATCTGTCGGGTGCGCCATGGCTGATGAAGTCGTGAGCATATCTCCATCCACATCCTCCGAGCAATCTTCAACCACATTGACTGACTTTGAAGATCCTTCCTTGCCTTTACCGTTCCCCTTCTCTGGACAATTCTGCCTCTTATGCCCCTTCTGCCCACACTTGAAACAATTCCCCTTGTACTTCTTCTTTGACTGCGAACGAGAATTCTGCCTCTGCGAGTTATCCCGGAACTGAGATCTCCCACGTTCCTGATTTTCCTTCACAAATAACCCCTCACCCGCAAGTTCATCAACGGACTTCTTCCGTTTATGAAAAGCTAGAAGAGCTTCTGTGACCGGTTGCAACGCTACAGTATCTTTCCCCCAAATCAACGTAGTAACAAGGTTTTCGTATGTTTAAGAAGAGGGCAACGAATTCAACATCATCAACGCCTTGTCCTCCTCCTCGAACGTCACCTCCACCCTAACCAAATCGTTGAGTATTTGATTAAACGTGTGGATGTGAGATTCAAGATCCGAACCCCCTGCCATCTTAAGCCCATACAACCTTTGCTTTAGATGCAACTTGTTCGAAAGCAATTTTTACATATACCTAGCCTCCAAAATCTCCCAAACCTTCGTCGGTGATTCCTCATCGATCACGTGATACACCACCTCGTCCGCAACGCACTGCCGTGTAGAGGATACAGCCCGCTCCTGCAACTCCTTCCATGGTCCTTTTTCGACATCATCGGGTTTAGTCGAATGCCGAAGAACTTTTCCCAAGTCTGCTTGAACCAGAAAATCCTTCACCCTCCTTTGCCACAATGCAAAGTTTCCATGCCCATCGAATTTCTGAACATCAGACTTCACGGTGATAGAATTAACCCCAGCCATCGCAGCCGTGCTCTAATACAAGTTGTTGTACAATCGCAGCAGAAGCAATTAGACAATAACTAAGAACACACAAGCAATCGAAAGAGAAAAGAGATGGAAATTGATTGGGGTTTTGAACTCTGCCTCTGTATTATTATGTGCAATAATCTCTCCAAGTTTACATAGGGTTACAAAGCGTATATATACTACTCAAACCCTAGCCCAACTAAGAATAAAATAACGCAGAAGCCCGAAATTCAGAAACCCCCCCGCTGGGCTTGAGGCGCCCGCCTCAAGCAGCCCCAGGCGCCCGCCTGGCGAGGGCAATCCAAGGCCCTAGCTACTGCTGCTGAAGCGACCGCCTCCCCAAAGCCAAGAGCCCGCCTCGGAGCCACCATCCAAGACCCACAGCTACGGTGTTCCAGGCGTCCGCCTCACCTTATGTGGGGCGCCCGCCTCAACCTTGACAGCAGAATCGAGCCACAATCCTACATATTTAATACATATTTCCCTTATGGTAGTCATTAAACAGCAGCCCAACCTGCTGCCGATTATCCCCCAATGAGTAATCATTTCTTAAGAAATATATAAAAAAGTATACTCCTCCTTCCGTCCCAAATAGAATGACCAAATGCATCATCAGCTCCACCCCATCACTTGCAACTGCCTGAATATTTCACTCATAGTACTCACCCTATATAATCTCAACGAGCATTCTTACAACTGGAAGGACAATTTCAAATTTTGAAATACTATATTCCACTTCTTATGACAAATACATAGTGGGTATGTGAATGAACTCAGTTATCCATGCCGTGTGCCTGCCATGTGTGTGTGTCTCTGCAGTGAGAATAAAGGTCCTTGAGGAAATGAGGGAAAGAGAAGCATGTCTCTGTGCCCCAACTGAATACCTAATCAACAAGGTCTGGCAAATGCTCGGACAGGACAGTGAACCAATACCTACAACAAATTTGGCACATCTCATAGATATTTTCCAATTAGCTTGTGTAATTTGATACTCCAATTTTTGCAGCACCTCACATAGATAAGAATGATGGGTGATGCCATATGTGGTGTTGATAGTCTCTAGAAGTCCGGCAAAGAATGATCAATTTCATGTGTGTGTCTATATCCTTGGCCGTCGGAAAAACATTCTGTGTAAATGTCCGGAAGCGGGAATCCGGATAGGTGTTCTCCTAACACCGGAAGTATAGCATGAAGAGTATCAACAACGGAAGGCATGGAGGGAATGTGACTTCCCGTCCTATTTTATGACCGTTTAGTGTCGATATCATGCACTACAAAAGGCAATATGATATATCTACGATGTGCTCACCAGAAGCTATAATACATCTAACGAATTTATTCGAAGTTTATATCGTAGAGAATATTAGAAAAAATCCCTCAAACAAGCAAATCTGAATAGTTAGGATTGGTTGTACTTCACTGTTGTTTAATAGCTTAGTAGAAAGTATCTATTTGATAGCCCACATCACTTCTGACAAGAAGTGAGTACTGCAAACTTCGAATAAGATCGACAACCCAACATGTTTCAAGGCATACCTTTCTCAGCCTTTTGGCTAAGATCAAGTGTAGTATCTGTTCTTATCAGTTTAATATCTGATATGTGGGCCATCGGCTCACATGATATTAATCTTTTTGCTGCTGGGGTCTTTAATGTTGCCCATGCCTTACACTTCTGCAAGAGCCTGCAGACCCCACCAAAAATAGTGGAGCATTTCAAGTATCAGCAACACCTTTCACAGTAGAGTCTTACCATGGGAGAAGATAATATTCAATGTGGCCTCATCAGCCTTCCTGGTCCACCATGATTTCACGCAAAAGCATCTAATATATTACTCAGGAAGTTGAACAATTCAATTGCTTCTAAGAATAAGCTGGAAGCAGTTTACAGACTCACTTTCAGCCTCCCGAGTTCTGCTTTGCAAAACAACGTCCCTGCTATTGGTCGTCATATGAGTTGAGTCTGTCATATCTAGTTCCAGTAATGGTTACTGATCCTGTTATATTGGCATGTAAATCAAACAACAACAATAACTTTTCCCCTCCTAATCAAGGAAACATACTGTGAGCTGCGTCATGTAAGCTCGGGGTAGAGATATGGGATATCCGTATCCATAATCCTTGCATGCATGCCTAGATAATCTTCTGGAATTGTATAACTGTAACATATACACTTGGAAGCATTCACATTGTAACTCCTTCGAAATAAGTACCATTGGGATTCATGAAAAAATGTACATCTTAACCGAAAAATCAATTTTGGAAACCCTATTAAATTAATATAATGAAAGAACATTATTTTGCACCCATCAGCCTAGAAAAGATATTGGGTAATTAATATTCAAAAACTAAAGGATATTGGGTAATTAATATTCAAAACTAAGAATTGTAGAGCTTTACCCTGGGTTAGAGGGAGCCCTTCCAGAAATTCTCGATGGTCTCAGGACGAACCCAAGACCAAAGAGGGGGTTTGGAAATAGTTTTCAACCAGCAATTGACGCGCCTCGGTTAGTACCTCACTAGCTGCGTCATTGCCCCAAGCGCAAAGATACCTTCCTCCTATCAGCTTGTCAGAACTTATTTGCAAATATCTAACCGCCTGTTGGCTCTGCTCCTGATGTGGTTTTCTTGACAAGGCCAAAAACATAACAAAGCACATTCTGACCTCTCCTACGTACACAAGTTGCTAGGGAAAGAGAGCCTATACTCCTACCTTCTCTTCTGCCCCAATGTTACTCCCTCCGTCCCAAAATGATTATCCAAAGTTTGGGACAAAGGTAGTATTATTTTTTTAAGCAGTAAAATGGACTTGATTAGTTTTTTTTTTTTGTTTTGTTTTGTTTTTTTTTTAATGAAATCCATAGTCAGTTCACCAACCAATTGGACCTGTAATTCCTTGTATGATTTGAGCAAATTTGCATTCATTAGTTAGCTGTAATAAAATGTATTGTAGATCATTAACAATGTCGTAATATAGAAATTAAGGTTTCGCTCGGTGGCCACAAACAGATGCAAGGAATTAATGTATCATTTTTGTCTGTGTTACCGTAACCTTATTCTCACTCGATGTGCTTCAGCTTCAACATGTGTAATTTTCAGAAGATGATTCAACCTTACTCTAAGTACCCCAATCCGGACCGCTCTCCATCCGAGCATACGGGAAACACCGATAATTCACGCATTCGTGGTCCCGAAGACCCGTAACGTCCAAAAGGTCTAAACTGACTAGCCAAACCAAGGGAGGACCTTTCAGGCATAAAAGGGAATTCAAGGACATGGCAGGAAATGACAAAAATTCAAAAATACATCATCTTGCATACATGTCCGTACGGACACATGTGTAAAGCATGATGTGTCTGTACGGACACTCTTGTCAACACGCCAGAATTTCCCAAAATCTTCCCAAAGTCCACAATATTCCCTGAAATCCAGGAAAATAAAAAAAATTGTATAATTACATAAAGGTCCGTACGGACACTTTTGCAATTTTTTTGGTCCTATAAATAGAGGGCACCCCAGCCCATTTCATTCACACCTCAACTCTCTCTTACCTTCCTACAACCTTCAGGCAACTTCCCAAGCCATTTCGGCCCCTTTCGGTCCTTCCCAAGTCCTCCCGAGGTGCTCCCGAGGCGCTACGAAGCCTTCCCGTGGCATTCCCTGTCCATCTCGGTCCATCCCGATCGACCTCCGGATGTCCAGCAAGCCCTATTCATCCCCAACCAAACACCCAAATGGCTCAAACCGGTCCAAACCCGCGAGTCCAAACGAGTGTGAACGAGTGCTAATTAGGGGAGGTTCTGCCCGAGTGAGTGCAGAATTTCTCTCCTCTTTAGAAACCCCGAGTGTGATACCGAGATTTAATTAGGGGAGATTTTGCCATTAGTGAGGGCAAAACCTCTCTCCTCTTTAAACACCCTCAATCAAACACATTCCTCCTACAAACCCTAGGAAGATAGAACTTAACAAACATTGGTGAGCTCTCTTTCCGCGCATTTAAATGTTGCTCTAAATTTCAGTCTTGAAATACATTACTGCTTTAAATTTACTGCTTACAATGTAGTCAATATTTACTATTCACGCAGACCCAAACTGTACAAACGATCCCACAAGAAATTCCATTGCACTATGGAGGTCTGACGGTGATAGTGGTATGCTAATATTCCCGTACTGTCTTTCAATTATTTACTTAATGCATTTTATTTAAAAGCACACACTCACACAACATTTAAAGAAAAGGGTACAGAAAGACTCGTGTATACGGGGCGAATCGGGTGAGCACTAAAAGATCTCTTCCCGAGGCGTAACCTGACCTCCGAACTCAAAATCTCATCACACAACAAAACAAACAAAAACAACATTTTCTCAATGTTTCAGGCATAATCAAAACGGCATGGCGACTCAACAAAACGAAAAAGCAGCAACAGCTGCCCCAACGCGAGAAGCCGTACGCGCCGGATCGGGTAATTTCAGTTGGCGACCCTGCTGGGGAGATTTTGCTTTAAAAACTTTTAAATAAAAAAAAATATTTTTAAAACAATGATGGGGGTCAAACTTTCATTTTACCCTTTCTTTAACAGTTGTGTGTCGGGTGAGCACTAAAAGATCTCTTCCCGAGGCGTAACCTGACCTCCGAACTCAAAATCTCATCACACAACAAAACAAACAAAAAAAAACATTTTCTCAATGTTTCGGGCATAATCAAAACGGCATGGCGACTCAACAAAACGAAAAAGCAGCAACAGCTGCCCCAACGCGAGAAGCCGTCCACGCGCCGAATCGGGTAATTTCAGTTGGCGACCCTGCTGGGGAGATTTTGTTTTAAAAACTTTTAAATAAAAAAAAGATTTTTAAAACAATGATAAGGGTCAAACTTTCATTTTACCCTTTCTTTAACAGTTGTGTGTGTCTGTGCATGTGTTTTACTTTTTTGCTTATTCAAAAAAAAATATACAAAAAATGCATCATAATACATTTGTGTACATACTATTAAAATACATTCTGTAAAAACATTATGTTTTACTCAGAAAAGGAATTTTAGTGACCGCACACTACAACCCCAAACCCGAGATGGTCTCAGATGCAGTTCGATTGGTGTTCCTATATGCCCTTCTTGCGCGCACGGGATCATTCCAAACTTTCCATCCTAGCCAGTGTCAACCATGCAATTTTGCGTCACACTCTGTCCAGACTCGATTGGTTTTTGACCCAGTCCGTGTCATAAAGCCTGGATACATATCGCATGTCGGTCGTTATCTGAGTCAAAGCCTAGAAATCAAGATCTCTTGCGAGAGCAAAATGATGAAAGGTCATGCTAAAATCATGACCCGATCTTAATTTCTAAAGCTAAACTTAGATAATGGTCTGTACTGGATATACGTCCATGCCCACATGACACCATGTCATCAAGCCTTTAATGCGCCATCTATGACAATATGACCTAGCTAAAAACCTAAAGTCATAGATCACTTGTGCAACCAAGGCAAAGAGAGGTCATGCCGAATTCTTGACCCGATCTTGACTTAGGTATTGACTTCGTTCACTTTTCACATAGCAGACGCATTAAAACGAACATGACAGGCTCGGTCCTTAGGTTAATTTTTTCTTTTGGCCGGTGGAAACCGCTTACCCTATAGGACCCTCGCCCGGGGCTGTCCACCCTGGGAGGTCGAAATACAGGTGCAAAACGAGGGGCTTATAGCCGTAGTGATGGTTTCCACTGACCCAGGATCTAGAATAGTTGCGAAAAAGAAGAGCAATCTTATCCAACCCATTTAGGATTCTGGGAAAACTTTTTTTAAGTAAATTAAAACAACAAAAATAAAAAAAAGGAATATTCATGTCGCATGAGCTTTCTCCCTTCATCCAAAAAAACTCCCAAGTCTAAACCTTGCCTTTCACCCCCTCCAGCAAACCGAAAGTGGTTGAGAGTCCCCGGGAGCCGTCTTTTAAGTATTGAAGTCGCAAGGACCGATAGCCTTTCCGGTCAAGCCGTCAGAATGGTCCGTCATTCCCCCATGGCAGGGTCGACAAATAACAGTAAAGGAAACGGAACTCCACCCCCGAGAAATTTCCAAACGATGGAAGAAGTCCCAATGCCTGCCAGGGACAGACATACCGAATCAATGCCCCGAGGTTTTGAGCTCACCACAAACTGTCAAGCACAATTGGTGGGATATGCCTAAAACTGCTAAGTTGTGAAATAGCCAAATAGCTCTAGCTTAAGCGACATTTGATATTCCTTTCCATGTGAAAGGCCAAGGGTTCAATTCCCACCAAATTCACTTTCATAGATTCACTCTAGTAATAAACCAAGTCGTACATTAATTAAAAAAAGGCCAAAGTAGTGAAATAATCAATATTATTAAAAAAAATGCCATTTCCAAAAAGAAGAAGCTCATAAAATCTCAAAAAATATATCAATGACTACAACCCTACAATGTTATAAACGAGCAATTAAATTGCATACGCCCGAATTCTATCCTTTGTGATGCCAACTAATAGCAACCTAACACCCTTCGATTAAATGGTTCTCTCACTCCCCAACCTCGTTATAAATTTCATTTTGTTAAAAACTTCCAACCACTAATGCTTTTCACGAGTAACGAAGCCCTAATCAAGATCCAAAACTATGTTTCTAACCTCAAGCATCATAACCATAAAGCTCACCCACCCAGGGGGAGAACTACGTTATAGAGGGGGGGGGTGGACCCCCCCTGAGTTTTCCATTTTTGCCACTTTACCCCCTTATACTTTATGAGATTAGAAACTTAACCCCCTGAAAAAATACAAGCAACCCCCCTCAATATTTACATTAATAACTCACTATATAAACTCAATCCACACACAAGGCAAGGTAATTTTTCACTTCTCACAGTTCTCACGAAGAAGAGACGAAGAAAGAAGACGGAATTGCGATCGGAATTGCGATCGTAGCCACCACTCAGCCGTCCGCCGCACCATTTTTGCTAAGGTATTTCGATTCTCTCCCTTCATCGACTTTATCTCTCTCTCTCTCTCTCTCTCTCTCTCTCTCTCTCTCTCTCATCTCAAATCCTCCAAAGTTCTGAATCCCTAACAAATTAGGGTTTCTAAATCCCTAAATAATGGTCAAAATTGGAACTGTGGATCTTTTTTTGGGATGGAGGGTGCAATCTCTCTTTTCTTTAGATTGCGTTTGTTAAAAAGGTATTGGCCCTTCTTCATTTGTGTTGTGGTTAGGGAGATTATGTAATCTTGGGATTGGTTGTTTGATGACAAAAGATAGCGGATTAGCAAAATATTGGATATTGCTTACTAGATTGTCCTCATATCATTAAGCAAACTGCTGTGAATGAAGGGGCATGGGGTGTCTAATCTTGCTTAAGCTTGATTCTCTATTTCTTGATGCTGACCTATGGTAGTAGAGTCATCGTTTTGTGACTGCATAGAGCCAATATGTGAATCAGGAACATGAGACTGTTTGTATTTTTAAAATTCTGTTTAATTTTAAAATCAGTTTGGGATTTCGAATTAGTTCCCAAATGGGACCTCCGCCTCAAGATTTGAAGAGATCGTGTGGACCGACTACGTCGGGCTCTAAATTCAACGAGGCTCCCCGTCCTCGAGGTTAGAAACTTTGAACTATAGTCTTATTTAATACATTTTCTTATCATTCCTAGTACATTTGTTTATTTTCTCGTTGATGTGTTTGTTTGTGCCGGTGGTCTTGTTGTTTGGTTTGCTTATGTTCGTCATTTTAGTACAAGAAAAGATGCAATAAAATGATGAAGAATAGGAGACCATCAATGTAAAGTTTACATTGTAAACACTCTTCTTATTATTCAGGACTATGAAATTTGACTTTTTTGTTTCAATAATTATTTGTCTTTAATAGCGAAATTTTAATATTTTTTCGTTACGAAAAAATTTGACCCCCCTGACCTTAAATCCTAGTTTCGCCACTGCACCCACCCCCAACACGTGAGAGATCTAAGAGCTCAACATTCTAAATCTGAAATTGGTATACTAAACACTACAAAGCTGTGAAATATTCAATATTCTTCAACGAAAAAACATAATTTCGTAGGAAGAAGCTCATAAAATCTTACAAAAATATATTTGTGACCACACATCCTAATAATGTTGAAAGAAAGCATTGAATATGCACCGAGCCCAAAGTTTTCCTTATTGATGCCAATTTATACGTGTAGACACCCCACCTTGGATCTCTCATGCAAGGGCGGTGCCACCTTAGGGCGAGGGTGGGCTATCGCCCGCACTCAATTTTCAAAAAAAAAATAATAATTATTAAAGGTTAAAAAAAAGGAAAACAAATTATTATTCCGTCCCTAAATGAATATCTAATTATTTTGAGTGTTAAAATTTCATTTATAAAATATTTTGAATACGTTTACTTTTTATCCATTTAAAAGGAAAATTGCATAAATATTCTTTTTATCAATTTTCCAAGTAAAAATAAACTAGTGTAAAAGTTGATAAAGAAATATTTAGGATAATCTTTTAAGAATATGACATTCGTTTTGAAGCAAAAATTATTGAAAATAGGCATTTATTTAGGGCAAGGAATAGTAATTTTCCAAAGTAAAAAATAAACAACCACTAGCAGCTCACGCAATACATACACAAATAGTTAGGTTCACAGTCTATGGCAATACATACACAAATAGTTAGGTTCACAGTCTATGAAGACAATAATAACGATCAAATCTGAAAAAGTATCTCTTATCGACATCCTCGGTCTCCCCCCCCCCTCCTTTATCCCTCTCTCTCTCTTTTTCTTCCTCTCTCTTGCTTTGACCCTTTTTTTGTAAGTTCTTAAACGTTACAACAAAAATTCTTGTTGTTGATCGAGTATATATAAACGTCAAGGTAATACAAATTTTGAGTCGAATTCCTCATTTAGATTGTGAATTAATTCAATTACAGTTATTTTAAAGTAATTTTTGGATTGAAATTTCATGGGTTCATCTTCAATTTATTACAATTAATTTTAAATTTTTTACAAAGATTTTTAAACTTTAGGGTCATTTATGTCCCTTCTGCACTCACCTAACTCGGGCGAGTCACGCTAGTCTATGAGACTCGTGCGAATCTGAGTCCCTATATGAGACTCGTATGAGTTTGACCTGGACTGATTGATTTCCTTCTAAGCATCTCCCTCTTCTATGATTTGTAACTCCTGCCCTTTAACTCCCGGCCATGACTGGCAATTTCCTTTAGTTTTCCCTCAACTTTTCGATGCAGGTAGAGACAAGGCAGATTTCGGCAGTCTTGAGGTTTCCGGATCAGGTCGGCCGTGCAAGGGGAAGGCCTCGGCCGTGCATTCCGGCAACTTCAGAAACGGGCCTGCGGAAGAATACTTCATGGGCTTCAGTTGTTTTGATGGTTTTAGGGTTTTAATAATTATTTACTTATCTTTTATTATTTTCTTTGTATTTTCGGAATTATTATTAGATAGGTAGTATTTTGGTGTTTTAGAATAGATTTAGGGGATATCTTGTTATTTTTGAGTCCTATTATGTTACCATATAGCTTAGGGGTAATTTTAGTAGGTTTTGACTTGTTTTCCAAGTCGTAGGAGTCATATAAAATAGGGTCATATGTTCAATCCGAAAATTAGACTTGTTGATTATTGAATAAAGGAAATAAAGGAAAAGTTGAGGCTTTCTTTATCTAGGGTTTGTAACCCATTGTTTCTGGTTCTTTTCGTTTGGTATCAATCTCAAGGCTTCATTCGACATCACTTTTCCACCCCCTATCCTATAAAAGGAGGCCCTCACCTCCTTGAAAGGGCTAACACTACCGACCTCCCAAAATTCTTAGTATTCTCTTGCTAAGAGATTCTCAAAACTCCCTCTCCCAAAAACTCTAAAAAAAACAACCACTCTCTCTTCCTCTTCAACAAGCTTTGAAGAATAATCTGTCTTATTCGTAAGGCATTCCCGGATAGCTATAAGAACAAGGTACTTGTTCTCTCTTCTTTTATTGCTTTAGTCACTTGTTTTCGCCTATGTATATAATCCCCATCAAGAGGGAGACATTTCAAAGGGCACTTTATTTATTGAAGTGTACCTTTAAAAGTCTCTCTTACATTCCAAAATACCCCCTAAAATCCCCTGTATGTGTTATATGTTAAAAAAAGTTTAATCCAGAGGGCAATGTACAAAAAGTATCTGCCTTAAAAATACATCTGTTGGTAGGATAGAGTACCATCCATGGGAAACCTACATCAGGAAATGTGAAGCATGCATTGGAAGATATATCAACTAATTGTTTTATTTTATCTAACCTAGTATTATTTATTGAGAGATTTGGGCAACCACTCTTCTACTTCCCGCTTTTCTCTGCTTGATTTGTTGAGAGTCTCGACAAGGTGGCGGAGTATGATTGGGGTTTCGCCGGATTATTATGTGATGGCGTGATGCTGACTGCTGAGAATTCAACTGCTGCATCCCTATTTTTTTCATTTTAAGGGGTTTAAAAAAAATGAATAGCAGAAGCTAGAATATACTTGTCCCACATCATTTAGGCTCTGATTGGACTAACTGAAGCAGCTACTAGATAAAAGTGCTTGATTTGACGGTTAAAGTCACGCAGCCATGCAATGAGCACAAAGCGAACTATTCTTTCGCCTTTTACTAAAGAATACCGTGTGCTCATTGCTTAAAGTGGCATACGCTTATTTTTGGAAGGTCTTTTCCTTTTTGGAATTGACCTATTTTTCAGTTAACAAATGTTCTATAATTTTATGTTTGGCGGTCTGCTTAATTATACTCTCACCTGAAGAAAAGAGTGCTGATAACATGCACTACAAAAGGCAACATGGTATTCCTGAATTATACTTACTCCGTGTTCACAAGAAGCTGTAATTCATCTAACAAAATTTCAAAGTGTATATCACAAATTATTTGAACAAATCCGTCATAATTATACTATCCTTGTATTGCTATCAAACAAGTTCTTAGTTTCCTTCTAATGCTTACTTTTATTAGAAAAAAATAGTTTTATGGTCAGGTACAATTCTTTTTTTTATTTTTTCAGTTATCGATCTAAATGGAACAAAAAACACGCAAAAAGGGGAACTATGTTTCAGCATTATGGTTTTATTCTTTATAGAGTTGTTTTGTTTATTTAAGTGTCACCAATTTAGTCTATATATATAGATCAAAAGCCTTAGCAGGAGGCTGTTAAAAAGATAACCACCCCGGTGAAGAAAGGAAACAAAGCAAGGCTGAAGCAGCCTTCTAAACATGTTTTACACAATTATCTTCCTCCAATTGAGACTTGAAATCTTAAAGAGCAATCTCAAAGAGCTTTGGGGACAGAGACCATTTCAATTACCAACAACAGCTTTACTCGCATAGAGCTCTTGACCTTGGCACTACAGTCCTACCACGGTAGAAGATAATATTCCTGTCGACTCATAAGCCGAATACATCATGATGTCTCTGTGCCCCAACTGAATACCTAATCAACAAGGTCTGGCAATTGCTCGGACAGGACAGTGAACCAATACCTACAACAAATTTGGCACCTCTCATAGATATTTTCCAATTAGCTTGTGTAATTTGATACTCCAATTTTTGCAGCACCTCTCATAGATAAGAATGATGGGTGATGCCAAATGTGGTGTTGATAGTCTCTAGAAGTCTGGCAAAGAATGATCAATTTCATGTTTTTGTCTATATCCTTGGCCGTCGGAAAAACATTCTGTGTAAATGTCCGGAAGCGGGAATCCGGATAGGTGTTCTCCTAACACTGGAAGTATAGCATGAAGAGTATCAACAACGGAAGGCATGGAGGGAATGTGACTTCCCGTCCTACTTCTATGACCGTTTAGTGTCGATATCATGCACTACAAAATGCAATATGATAAATCTACGATGTGTTCACCAGAAGTTGTAATACATCTAACGAATTTATTCGAAGTGTATATCGTAGAGAATATTAGAAAAAATCCCTCAAACAAGCAAATCTGGATAGTTAGGATTGGTTGTACTTCACTGTTGTTTAATAGCTTAGTAGAAAGTATCTATTTGATAGCCCACATCACTTCTGACAAGAAGTGAGTACTGCAAACTTCAAATAAGATCGACAACCCAACATGTTTCAAGGCATACCTTTCTCGGCCTTTTGGCTAAGATCAAGTATAGTATCTGTTCTTATCAGTTTAATATCTGATATGTGGGCCATCGGCTCACATGATATTAATCTTATTTATTGAGGGGGAGGGCCCATTACAGTAGCTTGCTGCTGGGGTCTTCAATGTTGCCCATGCCATACACTTCTGCAAGGGCCTTCAAACCCCACCAAAAAGAGTGGAATATTTAAAATCATCCCAGGGCCTGCCTGCTCCGTTTTTGTTTTTGATACTGCCTGGATCTAAATAGATTGTGGTTTGCCGAGGAGAGGAGGCTAGAGTATTTGTTCAATATCCCCAAAAAAAGAAAGAAAGAAGAATCTTGTTCTCTGTTTGGTACGCAAAGTAGTTTACAAACCCTCTGCCAATGTATTTCATTGCATCATAAGAGGAAGCTAGAAATTAAGGATAATTTTGATTTGCTTGTTCCTGAAATGATTTTATCGTTTATTGATATTGTAACGAATTAAGTCTATATGGATCAAAAGAGTTACCCAGCTGTTGGGAAATAGCTTTCCAGAAGAAGAAAGGAAAACAGAAACAAGGCGGAAGCAGCCTTGTGAACATGCTTCCAAACTTATCTCCCTACATCTGAGACCTGAGATCATGAGAGCGATTCAGGGACATGGTGCATTTCAAGTATCAGCAACACCTTTCACAGTAGAGTCCTACCATGGGAGAAGATAATATTCATGTGGCCTCATCAGCCTTCCTGGTCCACCATGATTTCACGCAAAAGCATCTAATATATTACTCAGGAAGTTGAACAATTCAATTGCTTCTAAGAATAAGCTGGAAGCAGTTTACAGACTCACTTTCAGCCTCCCGAGTTCTGCTTTGCAAAACAACGTCCCTGCTATTGGTCGTCATATGAGTTGAGTCTATGTCATATCTAGTTCCAGTAATGGTTACTGACCGTCCCGGTATATTGGCATGTAAATCAAACAACAACAACAACAACAAAACCTTAGTCACAAAATAATTTATAGTCAACACTCAATCCATATAGCAATGCAAGCCTAATTTCCGTGCATTAGAATTTTTCCTTTAATTTAGGGGACATGTCGTGATCACATAGAAACTTTGTGTCACTCTTACACTTCAACCAAACTGCTTTAATCATATGAGCCACATATCTATCAAATTCTCCATCTTTTTGGATAAAACATACAAGATAGCCAAAAAAAAGTTTGAAGCTTGGACACTCTTCTCATCGAATGTGATCATCTATACAAGATAGCCAAAAAAAAGTTTGAAGCTTGGACACTCTTCTCATCGAATGTGATCATCTATACAAGATAGCCAAAAAAAAGTTTGAAGCTTGGACACTCTTCTCATCTGTAGACACCCCATTTGATGCCGAATGGGCTAAGAGATTAGAATGACCGAACGATAATGACAAGAATCAATTTCGAAAGCTAAAGCTTTTCTTTTTCTATTTCATATATTCAAAGTCTGCCCTAATACAATAACCCTAGCTTGTTATTTATACTAATAATAAGAAGATTCTAGAAATATAAAATAAAACCCTAATTTAATAAAAAGCTAAAACCCTAAAACCCATAAGAACAAGTCAAGCCCAAAAACAAGCCCAAGGCAGTTGCTCTGCTTGCAGCCTTTCTGCCTTCACCGTTGCTCTGCTTTCAGCCTCGCCCGCCTGTTGATGAGGCGCCCGCCTGGCCGTGGTTGAGGCGCCCGCCTCCCTTCCAGCGCCTCTGTTCTGTTTGATGCGATACTACATCATCCTCCTCTCCTTAGAAAAGACTCGTCCTCGAGTCAATATCCTTGATATGACCACCACAATACCTCGAAAAATCTGAACTCCATCCGCAAAAGGAATTTGATGCCCTTGACGAACTCGAAACTTCATTGCCCTTGTGATAGTATCCATCCAATCAGCCCAATGCGTTGATACAAAGAACTCATTAATTAATTTCTGAATGATGTATCGAGCAAAAGAACGGGGAACATATGTGTCAAACGGATCCGTGTACCCAAGATCAACGGTAACCGTTTCAAACGTCCACACCAAGTTTGCCCCTTGATTAGCAACTACTTCCTCTGTCTCCTTATCGGACCCAACAACTGATTCACCGTCATCAACAAGATCGGATGTCATTGCTTGAGAAACATCACCACGACACCCATCAAACATAGGTGGTTTGGACCAATCAACAAGATTTTCTTGCCTTGAAGAATCGATCACAAAACCCTCTTTAGAACCAATAGTATCAATCCAAGAATCAATCGATTCTTCCGGATTTGAATCAAACAGAGGGGGTTTTGACCAATCAACAAGGTTTTTCTCACTTGAAGATTCGACAAAAAGGTCCTCTTTAAAATCAACAGTATCAACCCAAGAATCAAAGGAATCATTAGGAATTGCCTTACCTTCGATTTTCGGAATTTCGATCCTCCTATCGATCTTCCTCGAATGGTTAGCTTCATACCTATCATGAAGTCCCTGATTTTGGCCGAGGGAATCCATCCCCTCTTGATAGTACTCCTTTTCCTCGGTTGGAACAATCGAATCTGAACCCCTCATAGCTAGAAGTTTTTCTCTGCGATCCAAGCGGATCTGGAGTATTTGAATCCGTCTTCGTACCTCCTCTATCTCGATATTGCGACGACGTCGTCTGTACCGATGATCATCTTCTTGGGGCTCCGCTGCACGGCTGCTCCATCGACCACCACGTCCACCACGAACCACGCTTCCTCGTTCAGCCATTGATATACGAACCGGAGCTCTGATACCAAATGATGCCGAATGGGCTAAGAGATTAGAATGACCGAACGATAATGACAAGAATCAATTTCGAAAGCTAAAGCTTTTCTTTTTCTATTTCATATATTCAAAGTCTGCCCTAATACAATAACCCTAGCTTGTTATTTATACTAATAATAAGAAGATTCTAGATATATAAAATAAAATCCTAATTTAATAATAAGCTAAAACCCTAAAACCCATAAGAACAAGTCAAGCCCAAAAACAAGCCCAAGGCAGTTGCTCTGCTTGCAGCCTTTCTGCCTTCACCGTTGCTCTGCTTTCAGCCTCGTCTGCCTATTGATGAGGCGCCCGCCTGGCCATGGTTGAGGCGCCCGCCTCCCTTCTAGCGCCTCTGTTCTGTTTGATGCGATACTGACCATGGTAAGGAGTTTGAAAACATTGGTGTTGAAGAATATTGTGATCAAAAAGGGATTGAGCACAACTTTTCTGCTCCTAGAACACCACAGCAAAATGGAGTTGCTGAAAGAAAGAACAGAACAATATGTGAAGCAGCAAGAACTATGCTGTCAGAAAAATCCCTCTTCGATTTTCAAAAATGCTTTTCAAAATACCTAAAATAGCCTTTTTAGTGTTTTGGAGTCGAACTACGTTTGGTCTGATTCTCTCTTAGAGATGCGTAGGCAGCCGTGGGGCACGACCATCCTAATGTTCAGAATGATGTCTTTTCTATCGACGACATGACTTCTTCCATAAGTCTTGTCGCCGAGGGGCTCTGTAGACACCCCATTCTGAACCAATAATTCATGATTACACTACTCTTAGTCTCTCTTTTATGTTTTGATGAAAGCATATCAATTTCGTCATGTTTCGTTAAGTTTCTAACTAACCTCGTTAATTTTGGACCTAACTGACTAACGGAATAAACTGAAGAGGACAAAATAGTCAACCGACTAGTTGTCTCGCACGAGACATACGTGTCTCGCGCGAGACAACCCCTCTGCAGGATATGCAGAATCGCAATCCTTCTCCATTTCAAATTCTTTTCTTAATAAAATCTTATCCCATCCGATTCTCCAATCATATCTGAGTTCTGGAACCTTCCTAGGGGTGTTTTACCTCTCCACCTCTACCTCTTAAACCCCCATAAATACTTGGTGACTTTTAGTATTTCAGAGGTCCCCGATTCACGATCGAAAACACACAACACACACATTTTGTTGGTTTCTCTCCCTGAAAGATTCCTACAAAATCACCCTAAAATCACCTAAAGTTTGTTTATCAACCTTGTTGATCAACAAACATCAAAGCCCGAATCAAGGATTGAGGCGAAGCTCTGTCCGCATCAAGATTTGACTCTCATATTGAGTTCTGCCCGAATCACTTCTCGACCGAGAAGACATCTTAGAACCACGTTCTAAATCAAATACTCCCTAAACGCTAGGTAAATTCCTATACTTTTACTCTCTTCTTCTCAATCTCTCTCTATTGGCTTTTAGAGTGGTGTAATCCCATCAAAATGATTGGCCTAGAGTCCCTTCAATCGATGAAGGTGATCTCGAAGCATACAATCCGACATTCCTAATCAAGAAATTGATTAGGGTTTTCTTGTTTCTTATTTATTAAAAATATTGATAATACTTGATTGGCAAGACCAATCTCCGGATTGGGTGGAATGGGTGCTCCTCGACCTTCCCATTCCATAACTTAACCCCCGAACCTTCAAATCTCTTTTAAAATCAAAAAATATTTTTCTTATTGTTTTCCTAAATAAATAATAAGTGGCGACTCCTAGATGTTAAAAATTCACGCATCGCTACAGTTGCGACTCCGCTGGGGACAATTAATTAAGAGGGTTAGACTTGCGTACAATTTAATATTATCAATATTTTTATTTTTCTGTAAAAATTTGATTTTTCTGAATTTTTCTATACTGTTTTCGTTTAAAAAAAATTACTGTCAGATTGCTTGTCCAGCGCGGGACAAATTAGTCTCGCGCGAGACTAATATACGGCCATAATCATTTGTTTGGCGGCTGATTTTGAGAAAAGAAATGCCTTGATTTTGGTTGAACCTTTACCACGTGTTACAAAAAAAAAAAATTTTTTTTTGGTTAATTGACTTTTTAAAGTTTGACCTCAAATAAAAGAAAAAAAAGGGAAAAGGCAGTTGACTTTTTCTTTGAGTTTGACTCTGCATTAAAAAAAAAAAAAAAAAAAAAAAAACGAAAACTTTAGAAAAGTTTTAAAAATTTTCAGAAAAGTCAAAATAATTTATTACTTCTATTTTGCTTGTATTAACTTTATTTTGCAGGGTAGAGTAATTATTAAATACTTGAACTGTATACCTGCGTGTGATTGGATTTTGATTTAAAGTCTGGTCCATAGAGGATTCGGGAGTTCTAATTTAAATTTATTTATTTATTTATTTCTCTCTCTCCTTTAAGTGGAACTACGACGGCCTGAGTCTTCCTAATTTGGGAGAAACGTAGGCAACCACTTGGTGCGGCCACTATCTGTTTTCTTTTAGTTTAAAAAAAAATCTCTATTTTACTCTATCACATAGATTGACTATCACACACGCGCACTCATATTATAACTGTCATTGCACTACATATCCCGATTAACCCAGGACCCACACTAAGGACGAATGACGGTAACCACCAAGTCGCCGGTCTCTCCGAAGTTGGATCATCCCACTTCGCGTATTCAATCCATCTAGATTGTCATATCGCGGGGAGCCTAGCCTTCCAGCCCTGCATCGCCACATTTCATGTAGATTGACTTTTTAAGACACTTCGTGATCGGTCGGTTTGATCTTGGAGTCCTTGTAATCCCTTGTCAAGATCTTGTTTTGTGCACTAATCCATGGAAAAGAAATCAAATTTGTCGCTTCGGAATTGTCCCTTCGAAAATGTCCCTATGATTGTCCCTTCGGATTTGCCCCTAAAAAGAGAAGAATTTCTCACCAAAATCATTGCACAAAACTTGATGTTACTTGAGATTACTTCGACCCCTAGGTCCCTAGGTTTGGTTTTTGAACGTTAGAAACCCCCAAAACGGATTTTCCGTCCGACCAAAATTAGGATTAAAATCAGAAAAAATTGTGACTTCCCGTGGTGTTGTTTCGCGCGAGACTACTTGTCCCCTGCGAGATAAGCGTTCGGTTTATTCGTGTTTTTGCCAAAATCTTCCAACCTTCAAAGCCTCCATACACCCTATTCATCCGACTTGTTGGGACTCGATCATGGTTTAACACGGTTGCTACACGTCTAGGTCCTTCGCCAAAGCTCGACACGATGTCTGCTTCTCCTTCTACCACCGAGGTCGAAATCAACGAAGCTAAGGCCCAACTCATCGAAGCCATGATTAGGTTGGATGAACAAAGTAAGAAAATCGATGAGCAAAACGCCCAAATGGCCGTCCTCATGCAAGAGCTCCATGACATGAAAGTCAAGAAAGGAAGAAAACAAAAGCAGAAAGAGGAATCCTCCTCCGATGAAGAGGAATCCTACACCAAAAAGAATAAGATACCAAAGAAGTCAAGCAAGAAAAAGGAAGAATCTGATTCCTCCTCTTCCTCATCCTCCTCCGATGATGAGGGACATACCTCCAAGGGTACTAAAACCAAGAAAGAAGGCAGTGGTGAAACTACTAAACTTGGTGACCATGTTACTAAGAACTACCTCGAGAAGAAACTTGCAACCCTTGACACCTCAAAAGGATCATTCATCCCATTTGATCCCGATGCTCTTCAACAATCCATCACCAAGTTTCCTCGCAAGTACAAGACACCCGATATTGCCAAGTTTAATGGTACTACTTGTCCTCGAGCTCATGTTGAGACCTACACTTGGGCCATGCTTCCGATGGGCGTTGATAACACAATCTTGGCCCAATGCTTTCCTCAAACCTTGGAGGGTGCTTCAAGGGATTGGTACATGTCTCTTCCTACGACTACAAGGCTTGATTGGTCGTCTGCACGTTTAGTCTTCCAAAGACAGTTTGAAGACAACTCCACTTACCGCCCTACTAGGAGGGATCTTGAACAAACCAAACAACATGCAAATGAGTCCTGTGCTGAATTTGCTAGAAGATGGAGACTCAAATTTACCGAAATTGTCGAAAGACCTACTCACAAAGAGCAAATCCATATCTTCCTCCAATGTCTTCTTGATGAATTTCAAGAGAAGCTCGTCGGCAATTACTTTCCTAGTTTCAATGAACTCCATAAGTCCGAAATTAGGATTGATGACTTCCTCAAAAGTAAAAAGAAGGAAAGTACTTTCCGCTTCAACAAACCTACCACAAGTAAGGATGCTTTAGTCAACGCTATTGCATTCAACCGCCCCAATACCGGCAAGTATTCTGCCGTTCCTCCTCCCGAAAAGAAAAAGAGGCACTATGACAAAATTGAAGGAATCACTCAAGAAGAACTCTTTGATGTGATTGTCAAGAATGAAAAGATCAAACCAAGGGAAGGTGGTCCTCCTAAGGATATGGGTCCTAATCATGCTCATCACTTATTCTGCAAGTACCACAACTTCACCGGCCACGACACCAACACTTGCCACCACTTGAAGGACATCATCCAAGACCTCTTTGACAATGGAGAATTAGAACGTCCCAACGTCATCACCAATCCTGTCCCTCGTAATCCATGAAGAAGATGAAGCTCCGAGAAGAAATCTGCACTTACCACTTTGGGGCTACAACTATCCTCTCTCTTTCTCCTTTGATAGAAGTAGATTAGGTTTTAAATTTCCAAGTTAAACTCGAAGAGTCATTCTGTCTTTCTAGTACTCCTCACCTCCTCTAGTTTGTGTCATCTAAACTATCGAGTCTGTTTCAATTTCTTCCATTAATTAAAGTAATTTTCTTTTCCTAAACACTTTCCCTAAGGTTGTTCTACCTCACGAATATCATTCTAATTTATTCAAAATAATGGACCCTCCATTCCCAAAATCATCGCAAAAATAGAGACTTCTAAGCGAGTTTAAGAAGAAATTTATCCTTAGAAAGCTTAAGGGCTAAACATTACCCCTACTGAAAGTCAAAAGTCAACAAGCGGAGAAAGCCAAAGGCGCTGCTGTCAATCTTCATCCCAAGAAGAGTGGGGCTACTCAATTCAAAGCTTTGAGAGTACAAAAAAAATAATTCTCAAGCTTTCATCACCCCCACAACAAAGGTGAAACCCCAAATGAATGAAGGACTCTCCCACAAAGAAAAGGAGTCAAGTGATACCAACAAAAGAAATGAAGATTACTCAACATCCTCTTGCATCAAGTGAAGAAGACTTTCAGTATCAAGAAAAATGTTTACCCTTAAGTCATACTAATGATTGGCTTTCTCCTCAAACTTATTTAGAAACTTCTAGATGATGCACGGTTCATTAAAAGGTAGAACAACTTTTCTAGATCCTTGAGCCAAGTAACGCTTCTTGTTGAGTCTAGAGGTTTCCTGTTAGCCACTCTCATACACACTCTTGAAATCCAAGCATCAAAACTGGGACTTCCTAACCTTTCCTCCCCCAGTCAATCACTACTTCAACTCTTCAATATAATTAAATCTACATTAGGAGCTTTCCTCTTTGCTTCTCACTCTCATCATTAGAATACACTTCTTCAAAGAATCAATGCTTTGATCACCTTCCAAAGAATAGAGTCCGTCTCTCCTCAACAAACTTGAGATCTCATCTCTCTCTCCTCAATAAGATTCTCTCTTCTGAGTTCTCTTCGAGTTATCATACTATTTTCAAAAGAAAAAAAAGACACAAAAGAGATGCCCGCTAGATTGAAAACTCGAAAGGGCGGTCTAGGCAAAAACCAGGGTGCGTCACTAAGAAAAAAAAATCAATCAAAGACAAAGGGAGAGTATTCTTCAAACTTCTTCATCAAACATCATTCGATCCTCTTCAAATCAAATCAACAAGGAGAGTCTTCTTCGATCATCTTCAAATCAAGAGAGCAGACTCACAAGCCTGTTCACAAAGTCATCTACCACTTGCAACCATCTTGGGGCTTGAGACACCAAAGGGCCCTGGACATAGAGCCATTACGACAGTCGACAGATTTGTAGTCGTTTGCCTCCTAGAGACACGATTCAAGGGAGAATTAAGAATGAAGATTCGCAACAGGCCTAGATGTGTTCACATAAGGTTACTCATTAAAATTCAGCCTTGCTGACTAGCAACAGATTCTGCACAAACCTGATTTGGTTCCAACTCGTGAAACACAAGTTCACTCATACAGTTCACCCATCTCAAATATAAATCTATACAAATGTCCCTAAATGTCCATATACTCTTACATAAACTCACCACCAAAATGACCAACCGGCCATTTGCACGAACAGACGTGAGCACCACCACATAAGTCCAGTTAAACAACTAAAATATGCAAAATCGACTTGGGATCTTTATGTGCTAGCAGGTGCAGAAAGGTAAGAATCATTCGGGTCCGTCCGAGATCCAGTATGCATATATCCTTGCATTACAGGGCCCGATAAACCTCCACCTCAACCGACAACTACAAAGTCTGTGACAGCAGCAAACTTCAAGTCCGCGACCTCGGCAACATCAACAAAGTCTGCGACCGCAGCAAACTTCAAGTCCGTGACCTCAGCAACAACTTCAAAGTCTGTGACGGCAGCAAACTTCAAGTCCGTGACCTCGGCAACAATTTCAAAGTCTGTGACGACAGCAAACTTCAAGTCTGTGACCTCAGTATCAGCAAAGTCTGCGACGGCAGCAGCGACAACCAAGTCTGTGACCTCGGCAACAACAGCAACGTCAGTAACTTCGGGCGGCGCACTTCAACAACTTCAACAACAAACAGGTATCTTCACAATTGGGTCAAGTCTTTGATTCCTCAGTATGATTTTACCTTTTCAAAAAAAAAATCCCTCTTCGATTTTCAAAAATGCTTTTCAAAATACCTAAAATAGCCTTTTTGGTGTTTTGGAGTCGAACTACGTTTGGTCTGATTCTCTCTTAGAGATACGTAGGCAGCTGTGGGGCACGACCATCCCAATATTCAGAATGATGTCTTTTCTATCGACGACATGACTTCTTCCATAAGTCTTGTCACCGAGGGGCTCTGTAGACACCCCATTCTGAACCAATAATTCATGATTACACTACTCTTAGTCTCTCTTTTATGTTTTGATGAAAGCATATCAATTTCGTCATGTTTCGTTAAGTTTCTAACTAACCTCGTTAATTTTGGACCTAACTGACTAACGGAATAAACTGAAGAGGACAAAATAGTCAACCGACTAGTTGTCTCGCACGAGACATACGTGTCTCGCGCGAGACAACCCCTCTGCAGGATATGCAGAATCGCAATCCTTCTCCGTTTCAAATTCTTTTCTTGATAAAATCTTATCCCATCCGGTTCTCCAATCATATCTGAGTTTGGGAACCTTCCTAGGGGTATTTTACCTCTCCACCTCTACCTCTTAAACCCCCATAAATACTTGGTGACTTCCAGTATTTCAGAGGTCCCCGATTCACGATCGAAAACACACAACACACACATTTTGTTGGTTTCTCTCCCTGAAAGATTCCTACAAAATCACCCTAAAATCACCTAAAGTTTGTTTATCAACCTTGTTGATCAACAAACATCAAAGCCCGAATCAAGGATTGAGGCGAAGCTCTATCCGCATCAAGATTTGACTCTCATATTGAGTCGAAACTCTGCCCGAATCACTTCTCGACCGAGAAGACATCTTAAAATCACGTTCTAAATCAAATACTCCCTAAACGCTAGGTAAATTTCTATACTTTTACTCTCTTCTTCTCAATCTCTCTCTATTGGCTTTTAGAGTGGTGTAATCCCATCAAAAGGATTGGCCTAGAGTCCCTTCAATCGATGAAGGTGATCTCGAAGCATACAATCCGACATTCCTAATCAAGAAATTGATTAGGGTTTTCTTGTTTCTTATTTATAAAATAGATTGATAATACTTGATTGGCAAGACCGATCTCTGGATTGGGTGGAATGGGTGCTCCTCGACCTTCCCATTCCATAACTTAACCCCCAAACCCTCAAATCTCTTTTAAAATCAAAAAAGGTTTTTCTTATTGTTTTCCTAAATAAATAATAAGTGGCGACTCCTAGATGTTAAAATTCACGCATCGCTACATCATCGAATGTGATCATCTTTTTCAAACTATGCTAAACTTACATCATGGTACATCATCTTGGATTGAACTCGTCAATCCAAAATGATGTAGTTTTAAATATGCTTAACTAAGAATTGTAGTGCTTTACCCTGGGTTAGAGGGAGCCCTTCCAGAAATTCTCGATGGTCTCGGGACTAACCCAAGACCAAAGAGGGGGTTTGGAAATAGTTTTCAACCAGCAATTGACGCGCCTCGGTTAGTACCTCACTAGCTGCGTCATTGCCCCAAGCGCAAAGATACTTTCCTCCTATCAGCTTGTCAGTGAAAGAATAATGGAAAGTGTATTTTATTGATCACAAGTGATGAGTATATATAGTTGTACAGGAGATAAAAACAATGTAGGAGATAAACTATACAATGAATTAAGAAGCATTAAAAGGCCTATGTATTTACAAAGTGGATGAACTTGATCTTGAAGAGAGTTGGGGAGATGTATTTGACTGCCTTTCCATTTTACGCTTATCACGCCCCCTCAAGATGGACGTTCCATGGATAAGACCAATCTTGGACATGAGCAAATGAAATCGAGCACGAGGAAGCGGTTTTTTTAGGCCATCGGCTAATTGATCACCACTAGAAATGTGTTGAACCCGAAGATGACCGAGTTGATCTTGTTCCCGGACAAAATGAAAGGAGAGAGCAATGTGTTTCATTCGAGAATGAAAAAATGGATTGGCAGAGTAGTGAGTAGCTCCAAGGTTGTCACAATAGATGACTAGAGGATGAGGAAGAGAAAGTTGCAGTTCAGTGAGAAGATTTTTAAGCCATAAGATCTAAGCAGTAGCATCAGCAACGGCACGGAATTCTGCCTCAGTAGAAGAACGGGCAAAGGTTCGTTGCTTTTTGGATGACCAAGCCACTGGATTTTTACCGAGGTAGATGATAAACCCCGAAGTGGAGACATAGTCATTTTTATCACCTGCCCAATTGGCATCACAGAAAGCATGGAGGGTGGGAGTTTTGTGATGAAAGAGTTGAATTCCCAAAGTGATGGTGCCTTGAAGATAACGAAGTAGACACTTCAAAGAAACCCAATGATGGTACTGGGGATTTTGCATAAATTGAGCGAGTTTGTTAACAGAGAAGGAGATATCGGGACGGGTGATTGAGAGATACTGAAGAGCACCGATGATGGCACGATACTCAGAAGGATTAGAAATAGGTGAAGACTGGGAAGAACTAAGTGGTGGATAGTAGCCATTAGTGTGGGGGCAGGTTTAGAGTACAACATGTTATGGCGAGAGAGAAGATCATGAATGTATTTGGATTGAGACAGAAGAAGACCGTGAGAGTTAGGGGTGACTTCGACACCAAGAAAATAGGAGAGAGGACCAAGATCTTTGAGTGAGAAACGTGAGGAGAGAATGGAAATGAAGGAGGTGAGAAATGCAGAGGACGGACCAGTGACAATAATATCGTCAACATAGACCAGTAGGTAGAGATGAAGAGAGTTTTTGTTATAGATGAAAAGAGAGGGATCAGCTATAGAGGAGGAAAAACCATATGCGAGAAGGTAGTTCTTGAGTTCTGTGTACCAAGCCCTGGGAGCTTGTTTGAGACCATAAATTGCCTTGGAAAGGCGACAGATATGAGAGGGAAAGTAGGATCAGAAAATCCAGGAGGTTGAGTCATACATACAATTTCATGGAGTGTGCCTTGAAGAAAGGCGTTATTAATGTCTAGTTGACGAAGTGACCATCCTTGACTAAGGGCATAGGAGAGAAGAAGATGGACAGTGACGGGTTTAACAACTGGACTAAATGTATCAGAGTAGTCTACTCCAGGCTGTTGATGGAATCCTTTTGCAACAAGGCGGGCTTTGTATTTCTGGATCATATTGTCATGATTGTATTTGATTCTGAAAACCCATTTGTAACCAACGATGTTGTGAGCTTCACTAGACGGGACAAGGGACCATGTATTATTGCGGGTGAGAGCTTTTATTTCTTTAATCATGGCAGCATGCCAGTGTGGAGTGGCAAGGGATTGTTTTGTGGTTCTGGGTAGACTGGTAGGGGAGGTGAGAGCAGTAAGGTTTGCATATTTTGGGTTAGGTTTATGGATATTATTTTGAGACCGAGTAACTGGTCTACAAGGAGGGTGTTCATTGTTGATGGGGAGTGGGGGTGGTGGATTGTGGTGAGATGAAGAGGAGGAGGTCTGATCTGATGTTGGGGCAATGGTCTGGTCGGGTGTAGGTCTGACCAGGTGGGATGGAGTCTGGGCGAGTGAAGTAGGGGATCCGGGCGGGTGATTAATAGTGGGTGTGGGATTGGGCTGAGGTATGTGATCGGGTAGAGGGGAAGATTCGGCCGGGTCGGGTTGAGGGTTCCGGTCTGTTGGATGGGGAGATCCGGTCAGATGTGGGTTGTTTTGGGGGGTTGGTTGTGTTTGAGAATTTGGGAGGGAGATGACTGGGGGACACCACTGAGATGGAGTTATGTGTGATGGAGAGGGTGAGGTATTTGTGATAGAGGGATAGGCTAATTCATTTTCTACAAATTTGACATGTCGAGAGACATAGACCCGGTTGGTGATTGGGTCAAGACAATAGTATGCACTTTGAGTGGGTGAGTAGCCTACGAATATACACGGAATAGATTTTGGTGCTAATTTGTGAGGAGTATAGGGGCGGAGCCAAGGATAACATAAACAGCCGAAGGAGCGGAGTTTAGAGTAGTTGGGTGGATATTTGAAGAGTCGGATGAATGGAGAGTCATTTTGAAGATTTGTAGTAGGGAGACGGTTTATTAGATAAGTGGCGGTGGTGAAGGCATGTGGCCAAAAGGTGAGGGGGAGATTAGCATGAGACAAGAGAGCTAGACCAGTTTCAACGATGTGTCGGTGACGACGTTCAGAAAGACCATTGTGTTCTGGAGTGTGGGGAGGTGATGTAAGATGAGAGATGCCCGATTGAAAGAGAGAGGGAGTGAGTTTGACATATTCACCACCATTGTCAGAGTAGAATTGTATGATGGGTTTGTGAAAATACTTCTCAAACAAAGACTTAAAACGAGTGAAAATGGTGAATGTGTCAGAGTTGTTTTTAAGAGGGTATAGCCATGTATATTTGGTGAAATGGTCGACGAATATGACATAGTACTTGAAGTGGTCAAATGAATGGAGCGAAGAGGTCCATACATCAGAGAAAATTATATCTAATGGAGCATGAGAAACAAGAGTAGAAGTTGAAAATGGTAATTTATGACTTTTATTTATGTTGCACGCATTACAATTTAAGGACTTGCATGCTGAGAATGGTAAAGAAAAATGCTTTTGCAAAAAGGAAATAACAGGAGCAGCAGGATGTCCTAGACGATGGTGCCATGAGAAGAGGGTGGTGCTGACGGTGGGATGTGCTTGAACAGACGATGGAGACCATAGGTAGACTCCATGGTCAAGTGTGCCATGAAGAAGAATGTTGTTGGTCGAGCGAGCCTTAATAAGAAAAGAGGAATGTGAGAATTCAGCAATAGCATCATTATCACGACAGAACTGAGAAATAGAGAGAATGTTGCGAGAAATAAGAGGAACATGGAGAACATTATTAAAAAGAAGGGTGAAGTGAGAAGAGGGAATAGTAAATGAACCTATGTCTGAAATTGGCAACGAGGAGCCATCACCGATGATTACATCATCACTACCATCATACGGACGATGTAGAGCAAGGTTTGAAAGATCATTAGTGATGTGGTGAGTGGCGCCACTGTCGGCGAGCCAAGAGGTGGGTGGTGCCGAAGGAGGAGCATGGGCTGTATTGGCTTGTGGGCGGCGGTTGATGTTGTTGGAGTTGGTGCGAGTTGTACGGTTACTGGGTGTGGGAGGAGGAAAAACAACAGTTGGGTATTCTTGTTTGAACTTGCGACATTAAGAGATTACATGACCAATAATTCGGCAAAATTGACACTTTCCTTTGAAGGTGCCGAGACTGGTGGTAGGGACATAGGAATTGGGTGTGGGTAATAACGGTGGGGAGTAGTTGTGGTTGCGAAAAGTTTGGTGGGAGGAAGCAGTTTGGTTGTGAGCGACATGAGCAGAGGCGGGAAAAGGGGCAGGGAGATTTTGGGTTTTCAATGTGATTTCATGGTTTATGAGTTTTACATGGAGACTTTCGAAGGAGATGGGGGTGTCGCGAGCTCAGATGGAGTCAATTATGGGTTTGAAGGGCTCGTAATCAAGGCCTTTGAGGATTTTTGCAATAACATCCTCGGAGTCCATGGGTTTGCCAGGTAGGGCTAGTTTATCTGTGATTGTTTTGACTGAATACATGTAGTCCGAAACGGATTGGGTTGATTTTGTGAGAGAATCGAGTTGGTCTTTGAGTTGTAGGATATGACCACGAGATGGATTGGCGTAGGTGGTTTGGAGAATTGTCCAGGCTTCTTGTGATGTTTTGGCTTGGTGAACGAGGGGTGCAACGGTGGGGTCTAAGGTGCCTATAAGCGCACCCAAAATGAGGCGGTCTTTTCGACTCCAGGTTATAGCATCCGGGTTAGGGACAGTGGTTGTAGTAGCAGGTTTGGCAGGGACATCTCTAGAGGCGGACACGGCGGGTGTGGTGACAGTAATCTCATCAGCGGGTTTTGGGTGGGAACCGTCAATGAATTGAAGGAGGTCTAGTCCGAAGAGAATAGAGGTGATTTGGGAGGCCCATGTGAGATATGTGAGAGGGGTTAGAGTCTTACATCGTGAGAGGTTGACAAGGAGGATATGATTGTTTGGCTCGGCAGGATTTGGAACAGTGAGGGAGGACATGGTGGTTGCCAGCGGGTTGGGAGGTTTGCAGCGGAGGGAGGAGGCGGGAAAGAAGAAAAAAAAAGGAGGGTTGTGGGTGTCTAGAGTTGGATCGTGTATGGCTCTGATACCATGAAAGAATAATGGAAAGTGTATTTTATTGATCACAAGTGATGAGTATATATAGTTGTACAGGAGATAAAAATAATGTAGGAGATAAACTATACAATGAATTAAGAAGCATTAAAAGGCCTATGTATTTACAAAGTGGATGAACTTGATCTTGAAGAGAGTTGGGGAGATGTATTTGACTGCCTTTCCATTTTATGCTTATCAGTCAGAACTTGTATGCAGACACCTACCCGGCTCTTGGCTCCATTCCCAATGTGGTCAATATTGAGGAATATCCATTGTGTTCCAAAAAAAATAAATAGCAGTAAGCCAGGAATGTCCACTTCTCACAAGAATATGCTTCCTCCGTCACATTTGATATTCCTTTCCATGTGAAAGGCCAAGGGTTCAGTTTCCACCAAATTCACTTTCATAGATTCACTCTTGTAATAAACCAAGTCATACATTAATTAAAAAAATAGGCCAAAGTAGTGAAACAACCAACAACAACAACAACAACAACAACAACAACAAAGCCTTAGTCCCAAAATAATTTGGGGTCGGCTAACTTGAATCCTCATATGTTATCATGAAAAAAAAAATTAAATTAAATTAAATTAAATTAAATTAAATTAAAAAAAAATAATAATAATAATAAAAAAAAAAAAAAAATCAACCCCCCACATGGATTTTTGCCCTCCACTCCGGCCTCTTCAACACCATACTTTCATCCACTCCAAGTAAATTCATATCATTTTCAATTACTCTAATCCAAGTTTGTTTGGGTCTTCCCCTACCCCTCGCCATTTTATCATTTCTCCACTGTTCCGGCCTCCTAACCGGTGAAACAACCAATATTATTAAAAGAAAACGCCATTTCCAAAAAGAAGAAGCTCATAAAATCTCAAAAAATATATCAATGACTACAACCCTACAATGTTATAAATTTCACTCCCCAACCCCGTTATAAATTTCATTTTGTTAAAAACTTCCAACCACTAATGCTTTTCACGAGTAACGAAGCCCTAATCAAGATTCAAAACTATGTTTCTAACCTCAAGCTTCATAACCATAAAGCTCACCCACCCCCAACTTGTGAGAGATCTATGAGCTCAACATTCTAAATCTGAAATTGGTATACTAGCTAAAAACTACAAAGCTGTGAAATATTCAATATTCGTCAGCGAAAAAACATCATGTCGTAGGAAGAAGCTCATACAATCTTACAAAAATATATTTGTGACCACACATCCACATAATGTTGAAAGAAAGCATTGAATATGCACAGCACTCAAAGTTTTCCTTATTGATGCCAACTAATACGTGTAGGCACCCCACCTTGGATCTCTCATGCAGGGGCGGTGCCACCTTATGGCGAGGGTGGGCTATCGCCCGCACTCAATTTTCAAAGAAGGTTTTTTTTTTTTTAATTATTAAAGGCTCTTGTTAAAAACAAAGGAAAACAAATTATTATTCCGTCCCTAAATGAATATCTAATTATTTGAGTGTTCAAATTTCATTTATAAAATATTTTGAATATGTTTACTTTTTATCCATTCAAAAGGCAAATTGCATAAATATTCTTTTTATCAATTTTCCAAGTAAAAATAAACTAGTGTAAAAGTTGATAAAGAAATATTTAGGATAATGTTTTAAGAAATATGACATTCGTTTTGAAGCAAAATTTAATGAAAATAGGCATTTATTTAGGGCAAGGAATAGTAATTTTCCAAAGTAAAAAAAACAAGCAGTAGCAGCTCACGCAATACATACACAAATAGTTAGGTTCAAGGTCTATGAAGACAATAATAACGATCAAATCTGAAAAAGTATCTCTTATCGACATCCTCGGTCTCGCCTCCCCCCTCCTTTATCCCTCTCTCTCTCTCTCTCTTTTTCTTCCTCTCTCTTGCTTTGACCCTTTTTGTAAGTTCTTAAACGTTACAACAAAAGTTATTGTTGTTGATCAAGTCTATACAAACGTCAAGGTAATACAAATTTTGAGTCGAATTCCTCATTTTGATTTTGAATTAATTCAATTACAGTTATTTTAAAGTAATTTTGGGATTGAAATTTTCATGGGTTCATCTTCAATTTATTAAAATTAATTTTAACTTTTTTACTAAGATTTTTAAACTTTTGGGTCATTTCTGTCCCTTCTCCACTCACCTAACTCGGGCGAGTCACGCTAGTCTATGAGACTCGTGCGAATATGAGTCCCTATACGAGACTCGTATGAGTTTGACCTTGATTGACTGATTTCCTTCGAAGTATCTCCCTCTTATATGATTTGTAACTCCTCCCCTTTAACTCCCGACCATGATTGGCAATTTCCTTTAGTTTTCCCTCCAATTTTCCACCCCCTATCCTATAAAAGGAGGCCCTCACCACCTTGAAAGGGCTAACACTACCGACCACCCAAAATTCTAAGTATTCTCTTGCTAAGAGATTCTCAAAACTCCCTCTCCCAAAAACTCTAAAAAACAACCACTCTCTCTTCCTCTTCAACAAGCTTTGAAGAATAATCTGTCTTATTCGTAAGGCATTCCCGGATAGCTCTATAAGAACAAGGTACTTGATCTCTCTTTTTTTTATTGCTTTAGTCACTTGTTTTCCCCTACGTATTAAATCCCCATCAAGAGGGAGACATTTCGAAGGGCACTTTATTCATTGAAGTGTACCATTAAAAGTCTCTCTTACATTCCAAAATCCCCCCTAAAATCCCCTTTATGTGTTATATGTTAAAAAAAGTTTAATCCAGAGGGCAATGTAAAATAGAACACCTAATGTAGCAAGAGCAGCCTTAAGGTCGGGCGGAGCTGGTGCCTAACACCTTTACGTTATGTAACCTAACCCCCGAACCCCTTAATATAGAATCTTTGGTTTTGCATGCTCTTAAAACAAGTTTAGATATAGGTTTTCTTATGTTCCCTAAAAAACATAGGTGGCGACTATTAAAATCAGTTAGACGTCCTTAGCATGACACTGTTTTCCAGGATATCTACGGTGGCGAATCCGCTGGGGAAATAGCTAATTAGAGGGTTAAACATGCTTTTCTGCTTTAGGTGTATATTTTTCTGCAATTTTTGTTCCCAGAGAAGCCAAATTTTGAGTAGTCTGGCTTATTCAGCCAGATTCGCACTAGTTTGAATCCAAAGGGGAAAATTGTGCGAATCCCGTCCTCTCTGTTTTTGCATGCTTATTCTGTTTCAGGTTTTCTACAGGGGTAGTTCTTGATCTGAAATGGGGAGTATTCCTTGTTTCTAAGTGTTTCCTGAAAATTGACCACACTTAGGATAATCTGGGGCTTTAAGCCTAGCTCGGGCGAGTTTCGCCTCATTACCAGATTCGGGCAAATTTCGCTCTTCGGTAAAATGATCTGGAACTGATCCAGAACATGGACAGATAGGATATGAAAAATAGCTCAAAAAAGGCTTGTGAATATTTTTGTTTGCTTGATTTGTTGAGAGATCTGGGCAACCACTCTTCTACTGCCCGCTTTTCTCTGCTTGATTTGTTGAGAGATCTCGACAAGGTGGCGGAGTATTATTGGGGTTTCGCCGGATTGGCGTGTTATTACGAGGCTATGGACTAAGCCTGTCACAACACAAAGGAGAACATGATGGGCGATGCTTGACAACTTTGACATCAACCGTCAAGGTCTCTATGTTGGAACATTAACGATCCATTAACCATGAACCGACTCACAACTAGATTAAGAAGAGAAGGAGAAGAAGAAGAAGAAGAATACGGAAGCATGTACCTTGTGATTCCATGATTGTGTTCTTAATCATGTTCTTGAATAAATGAGAAAGTAGGGAAGAGCAGATCTTCTAAATGATAGTGCCCACACTATAATCTTCTTGATGAATGAAGAGAATTCTTATGACTGAATTGTATATGTAACTCGTGTCTCTAATGGCTGATGGATAGCCTTTATATAATAAGAGAAGGGGCACTTCATTTAGGGACTACACCCTTTCATAAAGATGATGGTGTGAAGTTACCATTATGCCCATCATTTAATGGTACTTACACCTAATGGAATTCTACACATTTTGTCTATACTTTAACATTATTAAATGATTATAACAAATGGAATTAAATAACACATATTAATTAATCCATGTTCTAACAATCTCCCACTTGGATTAATATTAATATGTATCTTTTACTAAATAAATTCCTTAATCATTTATAACATGAATGACAACCCTTATGTGCACGTTTATTGTCATCCAACACAATCCCGTCCATTAGTCTTATAAGTATAGGGACTAAAGGGGCAGTCGTTGTAATTGATTCGCAACTAAACCCACATTAATCACTTATATATATCCAACTAAATGACATAGATTAAGTATAGATATGTAGCATGGAATATTAATGAATATATATGAAGAACGCATATATATATTCTCCAACTAGTCCTACTTAACCAAATGAGATCAATATAAATAAAAACAACACAAAGAAATAGAAAACAACACAAACTCCCACTGATTTAAGCATTATCAAAATTGTTTCACCCATATGAGCAGTATGCATCGTGAAACATCAAAAGAGATTACGCTTTACAAAATGGATCCAATAACATGGAGTTTGATCCTATAAGTTGTATATCTATTTGTTCATTTTATACTTATTTCTCTTCAACAAGAGACATAACCATATGATGTCTTTTGACATCTTTGCATCCACTAAAACATAATCGGAATACTTAATGATCTCAAAATGATCCGATTTTATATACATAAGCATGTAGTTTAATGTTTTATAGGTACTTCGTCATTCTTTTGGATGCGACTTAATGTTCTTCTTTCCGAATTGCTTTGGTATTGACCAAGCATCCCAATAATAAATACAAGGTCTGTACGAGTACAGACTTGCGCATACATTAAGCTTCCTACTGCCGGTGCATAAGGGATATTTTCCATATACTTGGATTCAAAATTAATTTTAGGACATTGCTTTATACTGAATTTATCTCCCTTAGAGATAGGGGTGTCATGTGGTTTACAATTTTCCATGCTAAACCTTTGTAATATCTTCTCTATATAGCTCTTTTGTGATAATCCCAAAATACCTCGTGAATGGTCACGATGAATTTGGATTCCTAATACAAAAGATGCCTTACCAAGATCTTTCATCTCAAATTTGTTTGAGAAATTTCTTAGTTTCTTTTAGAAGGTCCTTATCATTACTAGCAAGAAAAATATCATCCACATATAAGACCAAAATAATAAATCTACTCCCACTGAACTTATGGTATACACAATTTTTACCAAGATTCATTTCAAAGCCAAATGAAAGAATAACTTGGTTAAATTTTAAGTACCATTGACGAGATGCTTACTTAAGCCCATAAATGAATTTCTTAAGTTTACAAACCAGTTGACTAGTTTGATCCGAATTAGTCACCATTTCTGGTTTCTTCATATAGATAGTTTCCTCAATGTTGCCATTGAGAAAAGCTGTCTTAACATCCATTTGATGAAGCTCAAGATCATAATGTGCCACTAATGCCATAATGATCATAAAAGAGGTTTTAGAAGATTCCGGAAAAAAATATTTCTTTATAATCAATTCCTTCCTTTTGAGTAAATCATTTAGTAACAAGATGTGCCTTATATCTTTCCATATTACCTTGCTAATCCCTTTTGGTTTTAAATATCAATTTATAACTAATAGGTTTTACACCTTCAGGTAATGGGACAAGATCCCAAATGTCATCGTCTTTCATTGATTTTAACTCCACATTAATGGCATTGATCCACTTATGAGAATTAGGACTATTAATGGCTTCATGGAAGATAATTAGATCATCTCCCACTAAACTTAAGGTGTCCTCATTCTCCGCAAGATACATATCATAAATATCCGGAATAACATTTCTTCTTTCTCTAGTAGATCTTCTTAAGGGCACCGGTTCATCCTCATTTTGAGGTTGTTGAATTTCATTATGTCCAACATTTTCATGTTGTCCGTTATTTACGGGAGTCTCTATATTATTTTGAATTGTATGTTCTTTGTTGAATTTCAGGTACAATTACTTGATTTTCATCGGGAACTAAAGTTTGAGGAACAAAGAGTGGTTCCTCTAACTCTTCAAATTCAAAATCATTACTATTTCTCCCACTAAATTCAACATCCTCAAGGAACCTAACATTGTCAGTCTCGAAAAATGTTCTAGTTTTCGGGTCATAAAATTTTTATCCCCTAGATCTCTCGGCATACCCTACTAAATAGCTACTAACAGTATTTAGGTCTAGTTTGCCCTCATTAGACCTTAAAAGGTCTAGCATCTGCTGGATACCCCCATAAATGAAGATGATTTGAGGACGGTTTCTTATTCGTCCATAACACATAAGGGGTTTTGTCGGTAGCTTTTGAAGGTGCTCTATTGAGAATATAAGCTGCGGTTTTTAATGCTTCGCCCATAATGAGTGAGGTAAAGAAGTACAAGAAAACATACTTCTTACCATATCCTTAAGGATTCTATTATGTCTCTCCAATATACTATGCTAGGTTTGCCCGACATGGTGTTGTGAGGGACAATCCTACACTCTTCAAAAAATAGCGAGTATAAAGGACCCGGTCGTTATTTACCCAATACGTTATACCGTCCGTAGTTTTCACTACTATGATCGGATTTAACGTTCTTAATAGTCTTTCTTATGCCTTAAAAGACTTGAAAACGTCCAATGATTGAAACTTTACATGAAGAAAATAATGTATCCATAACGAGATTAATCATCCATGAACGTAATGAAATATTGTTGACCATTCCATGAAGGATTAATGAATGGTCCACAAATGTCCATATGAATTAGTTCCAAGACGTTTGATATTCTCAAAATTTTATTTCCTTTAATGTTTGTAAATTTATTCTTTAAAACACTTAATGCAAAAGTTTTATCCGGAGTATCAAGTTATTTTTAGGATTCCCTCCGACATAAGCTTTATCAATTCTCCCTTTGGAGATATGACCCAAAGGCCTATGCCATAGAATACAAGAATTTTCATTTGATAATTTTTGCTTAGTGCCTTTAGTTTTGGTTTCATTATTATGGGACCCATTCATTTTCTTGACTGTGTCAAGTAAATTAAGATTATCGATATATGACAAAGTACTAGTACCGACAAGTTTGGAATTTAAAATAAAGATCACATTTATTATTACCAAAGAACAAGAGTAACCTTCCTTGTCAAAATTGTGATAGATATTAAATTCCATCAAAAGGATGGTACAATGAATGTATTATTTAATATAAAATAATAGCCACTACTTATCAATAATCTAAAAGTCCTTATGCCTATAACTTCAACCGGATTTCCAGCTTCCATATAAATGTATTTCTCTTCTTCAGTGGGAATTCAGAAATTCAGGCAACCCTGCATACATGAACTAATGTGAGTTGTTGCACCAAATACAACCACTATGTATATTAAGGAATTGAAACCAAATTTGCCTTAGTACAAACAAGACCAAATGACATATCATCCTGAATTCGCCATTTGCGATACTTATGGTAGTCGTTCTTCATGCGAGTAAGGTCCTTGCAAAAGAAGCATTTCTTGACTTTATGATCTTTAAATGATCCCTTATGCTTCTTACTTGCAACCGCAATTTCCTTCCCTCTTCTATTAATCCCACGAGAAGAAGTAAATGTTGAGTGAGTACTTTCTAATTTGAGATATTTCATCCTATCTCCTTCTAATGTCATATGTGAAAGTAATCCATTAATATTCCACTTTTTCTTTTGACATTTATAGTTCACTTCAAAAGGACCAAATTGAGGAGGAAGATAGATCAAAACTAAGTGCACGAGCAAATCTTCCGAAATCTCTAACTTAAGTGCTTTTAGTTTGATCGAAAGATGAAATAATTCGATAATGTACTCCCGAAGATTTTCGTCACCCTTGTACCGAATGGAAACAAGTTTCCACAAGAATTCAAGAAAAAACTCAGCATTTTCGATTTCAGAGACATTGTCCAAAAATGTCTCTGAAACTGTATTTTCCATGATCATTAGACTCACGCGGTTGGACCGTTCCCATTGCTCAACATTTTTCCATTTTATAACTGTATTTCCTTTAGTGAGAGCAGCGGGACTTGATTCCCCAAATGCGTGATTGATGTCCATATTGCCTAAGATCATCGTTATATTATTTTTTCAAGTTTTAAGTTTAGTCCCAGTAAGCAAAGGTGCATCATTTATAGCAGTAGTTACGGATGAAGCATTAATCAAATCTGAAGGAGAAGAACAAGAATGAAACAAAACATATATAAGAAACTACATAATGATTAATTATATCAAATGAATTCCATCAAAATAAAAGATAATCAACATGATATCAAGACTAATCTTTGGATTGCGAATTGACTCACAATTTGATTTATCTTAAGGTAAACAAATAGCTTAAACAACACACTTTAAATACTTGCCTTCCTTTGGGCCGGATCAAGTACAAAAAGTGTCCTAAAGTTTAAGGTACTTGTTCCCCGGCAATAAAGAATATAAACAATTCACTTTAAACACCCGCCTTCCTTTGGGATGGTTCACAAAGATTTAAAATGACCAAAAGTTTAGTTCAATTATTACCCCATGAATGTAAATACTTAGTCAACAACAAGGTCTCCTTTGGGAAACAAGCATGTTATCACATATCAATATTTACATTCATCTTTTAACAAGTTTGAATTTAATCAACAAGGTCTCCTTTGGGAAACAAGCATGTTAATTATGTCCAAAATGTTAAGGATATAATTAATCGGAAACAAAAAGCCTTAAGGTTATTTCTGAAAAATTAAAGGGTAAATAAATAAGTGAAATTTATCATTAAAAGATAGTATCCTTTTGTTCTACCCGTCCATTCTTAAAGTTCGATAACTCTAAGAACCGCCGAAGCGCGACTGGTGTCCAGATACTATAATTTACTAACAAATTATCACAAATGACCAAAAGGGTACGAATGACCAAAAAATTGCAGTTTTATAAACATTGAAGCTTCTGCACACATGGGCGGCCGCGCAGGTCAAGGTGGGCGACCGCCCAAGCTTCAATTCCACAAATTTTGAAGTCGCTGTACACATGGGCGACCGCCCAGGTCAAGATGGGCGACCACCCATGTGCCCAGTGCCCAGATTTGTCGAAAAGTCACCATTTTTAACACCCTTTTATGAACAGTTTTGAACCAAATAGAGAGAGTCATACCATACCGCGGCCCTTTGCCAGGACAACGAGCCATAACACTCAATTAGACTATCAATTCTTAACTTAATGGTGAATCAATATTCAACCAAAGCAAGTAGATCCGCATACTCACATCACATTTTTAAATGCGTGGCTATGCATATGAACAAACTCACAACGCATCCAAGGATGGTGGCTTTGTTCAAAATGGGATAATCTTACATTAAGAATTGAAAGCCTTTGAGTAAACCAAAAACAGAAATAGAATGAAGTTTTATGAATATAATACTCTTAGACAAGATGAGTATCATGATCAAGAACAAAACTAAATGAAATCATACAAGAATTAAAGCATAAGGCTTTATAAGAATTTCAAACTCAATCTAGTATATGAGTAGGCTCTGATACCAATTGTTGGAACATTAACGATCCATTTACCATGAACCGACTCACAACTAGATTAAGAAGAGAAGGAGAAGAAGAAGAAGAATAATACGGAAGCGTGTACCTTGTGATTCCATGATTGTGTTCTTGATCTTGTTCTTGAATAAATGAGAAAGTAGGGAAGAGTAGATCTTCTAAATGATAGTGCCCACACTATAATCTTCTTGATGAATGAAGAGAATTCTTATGACTGAATTGTATATGTAACTCGTGTCTCTAATGGCTGATGGATAGCCTTTATATAATAAGAGAAGGGGCACTTCATTTAGGGACTACACCCTTTCATAAAGATGATGGTGTGAAGTTACCATTATGCCCATCATTTAATGGTACTTACACCTAATGGAATTCTACACATTTTGTCTATACTTTAACATTATTAAATGGTTATAACAAATGGAATTAAATAACACATATTAATTAATCCATGTTCTAACACTCTACCCGTGGAGGAGTATGTGAGCGGCATGTAGGCAGTGACTAAAAAGAGGATCATTCTCGTTTCTCTGACCAGTGACACTTTCTATTTGGGGGAAAGAGTCTTCCCTCAGAGCATGACAGAGGTTCTTTTGTGCGGGTGGTGCCCTATGACCCTCCTAGCAACATGCATTCGATCACCAACTTATTAGATCATCTTTATGTTGAGCTTGTAGAGGGTATCTCTGCTTCGGGTTTTATATGTCAGGGTGATAGTTACGAGAATTTCTTGTCCAGTTTGATGGGTCCTCTCGTAATGGGTGCCATGCCAACAAGTTTCTTCTTCGAGTTCTTCTGATTCTTCATCTAATTGGTCCCGTTCCAATCATTGCAAATTATGGGCCTCCGAGATACACTTACATGATCGGTAGCACGATGATGACGGGCTACATTAGTGAGCATGAGCCGATACCTCAGGGACTCCTTCCACCACCCAATGCCACAATGGTATGCCATTTTACATTCATATTAAGTTCTTTTATCTTCATAGAGACTTTTCTGAACTTTTTCGTGTTTTTATTTGCAGGTGTCTATTGAAGATTATCGCCGGGGTGCTAGTCGGATGGTGTGTCTGGCTTATGTCCGACATTTCTAGGAGCTGCTGTTTAACATGGCAGCCTCAGCGGTGGCAGCTTCGGTAATGCTCACTTGTGGATCAAAGAGGACCTGACCCATGGTGATGGTGATGATGAGCACGACGATGGGGGTGCAAGTAGCTCGCGAGGCACTATAGTTTAGGATCCCCTAACCCTCATTTTGTAATTATCGACCATGTTTTGGCCCGAACATCTTTTCCTTTTTCTGCTTTCTTTTCTTCAGTACCTGTTAGCACGTAATGACTCCACACACATTTTACCAATTTTAGTCTTTATTTTTTGACTCATGTGGTGGTGTCCACTAACCATATGGTCATAGCCAATTTGGTCGATTTTTGAATGTGTAGGTGTATATATGGTGATGGAGTCTGTAGGGATATATGAAATGTACGGGGTTTCTCTGTTTGCAAGTTTGGAACTTTTTTTGACAAGTTGGGACTGAACATGATTTCTGCAGAATGGTTGATGTAATCTGGGAGGTTGTCTCGCACGAGACAAGCCTTCTGATTTGTATGATTTTCTCCTTTTTATTGTAGGATTGGTGAGTAAACCTTTAAATTGATTGTTTTAGTTTCATAATCATCTCCTGTTTTTCCAATTCCATCCTTTATCGGCCAAATGCTCAAATCACTGTGGCATGACTGGTCCGAAAGATTGCACATATATCTGGTGACATCTTGCAGTAGCTTGTAAAATACTTGTTCTCCCCTCCCCCCTCCATGAGATGAGAAATTGACAAACTGACAATGTTGGAACATTTCTATCCCAATAACCCCAAAGCACTCAAGTCTAGATTAAGTAAGAGAAGAAGATGAAGGCGGAAGCGTAATACCTGTTGAGGTCATCTTGATACTTGATGACGTTCTTCAAGGAAGGAAGAAGGAAGAAGAAAATGAAGGAGGGAAATGTAGATCTTCTTGATGATAAATGCCTTCTTTAGAACTCAGATTATGGAGAGAGTATATAAGAATGATGTAGTGTTTTCTCGGCTGATGGTAAGCCTCTATATATAGAAAAACAATGGCACCACATCAAGGGACTACACCCTTTCAATTAAGCTGTGTGAAATTACCATTGTGCCCATCATAAATAGGTAATTTCCACCTCGGGAATTCTACACATTTAATTAATATTCTATACTTTACAATAACATTATTTTAATGATTTATACATGTACGTCTACCTGTCACTTATATTTATTAAGTATACACATTTTGCAATCCATGTTCTTACAGACAACACATGAAAAACAAAAATACCCGACTTCCGTATACAAGCTGTTAAATCTTTATATCTTATTTCAACAAGAATAATGGAAATCAGTATCAGAAGCAATGTTTCTAACAGAATTATAAATTGATGGCAAGTGTAATGTTGGTAGTCTCTAGCAGACTAGCAAAGAAGGATCAATATCACATGGAAAAATGCATATTTCTGGAAACGGGGATATGTATAGGGTTTCTCCTAACACTGGAAGTGAAGCATGAAGAGTATCAATTGAAGAGAAGAAAAGAAAAGATCTGTGCCGACCATCTCACTTCTCTAACGCTTAAGGGTCGATACCATGCACTAACAATGTTGTATATTGTAGAGATGATTTGAAGAGAAGAAAAGAAAAGACTGATCAATATAACATGGAAAAATGCATAATTCATCTAACGAATTTATTCGAAGCTTTAATTCATAACGAAGTAAATGTGTATATTGTAGAGATGATTTGAACAAATTCCTCAAACAATGTTGATCTGGATTGTTAGGATTGGGTATACTTTATCTTGTTCATTACCTTTGTACAAAAGTATCTGTTCAATAGCCCACATCACTTCGACAAGAAGTGAGTACTAAAAACATCGAATAAGATCGACAGCCCAAGACATTTCAAAGCATACCTTTCTCGGCCTTTTGGCTAAGATCAAGTGTAGTATCTGTTCTTATCGCTTAATATCGATATGTGGGTCATTGGCTCACACGATATTAATCTTATTTCTTGAGGGAAGGCCCATCACGGTAGCTTCTTCTTGGGGTCTTCAAGTGTCGCCCATGCCTTACATTTTTGCAAGGGCCTGGTGCACCCCACCATTGCTAGTTAAAATTGTTACTTATAAATAGTTCAGTCCAGAGTTAAAAAACATTCATAAACTAACTTCATTTTATATTCTCCTACGAAGTAACGTTTGCTACAAATTTACACTTTTTGTTTTTATCAATTGGACTGTGTCTTATAATTAGTTCAGTCCCAGGTTAAAAACATTCATAAACTAACTTCATTTTATATTCTCCTACGAAGTAACGTTTGCTACAAATTTACACTTTTTGTTTTTATCAATTGGACGGTGAACTAAATTTTGTGATGAACATCAGAACATGTACCAAATGACATTCATTTTGGGATGTAGTAAATGTTTATTTACAGGAACTGTGCAAGAATTAGATTTCAGACTCTTCTCTATATACAGAAACTGTAATTTTACTTCTCAGCTGCTCAAATTAGATTTCAGATTTTTCTCTGAAGAAAAAGGATCTTGCATAAATGTTTATTTTCGGTAAAGTGAAATTTTCAAAGTAGCAAAGATCGATTCAGATATATAGTGAAATGTTCATCAAGATTAATTGCCATTTCCAACATTTGGAGGAAGAGTGGAAAGAAACACTGAACACCGCCATGGTACGAGCACACAAACCCCCAGTCTCCAACCAGAGATTTGTCAGCATTCTTCAGACCCGTTCTCTGGCCTCGCCAAGCGAAGAGATTTTCATGATAAAAGTCGACAAGTACCGACAGACTCGACTCGAATGTATGAACATCGTATGGGACGTCCTCCTCGAAGAACTGCCCGCTAAGCCTTTCCGCTGAAGCATGGGACATGAGATTTTTCCAGCAGCACATCGAGACGCAATGCGTCCTTACATCTGGATTGAGCGGTCAGATTGTGACGAGATGGAATTCCCCAGAATTGAGGAAGATCCCTACATTCATATACTCTGATTTGACAGTTAAAGGCACGCAGCCATGCAATGAGCACAAAGCGAACTATTCTTTCGCCTTTTACTAAAGAATACCGTGTGCTCGTTGCTTAAAGTGGCATACGCTTATTTTTTGAAGGTCTTTTCCTTTTTGGAATTGACCTATTTACAGTTAATAATTGTTCTATTATTTTATGTTTGGCGGTCTTCTTAATTATTCTGTCACCTGAAGAAAAGAGTGCTGATTACATGCACTACAAAAGGCAACATGATATTCCTGAATGTCTTTGGGATTCTTGGCCGTCTGCTTAATTATACTTACTCCGTGTTCACAAGAAGCTGTCACAGAGTATATCTATATCTATATATATATATAAAAAGAGAATAGTGTCTTTTGGTATGCTTAACATTCAAAAATAAGATTTTCCCTTCAAAATAGTGATAATTCTAGTGTCCTTGAGAGTCTTTTTAATGTTGTCCTAATAAATGTTTGAAAATAAAAGAACTAAAATATATTGCAAGCTTATATTCAATTCAACAAGATCTTTTTTATCAATTCTTTATCCTTATCGTCAGCCTTTTTTGGAAGGTCTTTTCCTTTTTGGAATTGACCTCTTTTACAGTTAACAAATGTTCGATTATTTTATGTTTGTACAAGTACCTATTTGGTAGCCCACATCACTTCTAACAAGAAGTTGAGTACTGCAAACTTCTGGATAAGATCGACAACCCGACATGATCCAAATAAGATCTTTCTCGGCATTTTGGCTAAGATCAAGAGTAGTATTAGTTCTTATCATTTTAATACTTGATATGTGGTTTCGATCTTATTTCTGGGGGAGGACCCATCCCAGTAGCTTGCTCGCTCATGCTTTACATTGTTAGGGCCAATATCCATGGAAGGGGGTGATATTATTAATGCATAGATTATTATTATACTCGAATTGAGCATTATAGTTGGCATGCAACGGTCACCCCATGGCTTCCAAAATGACCTACAATTCAACAAACAATCATCATAATATTTAATATTTATTTCCCTTATGGTAGTCATTAAACAGCAGCCCAACCTGCTGCCGATTATCCCCCAATGAGTAATCATTTCTTAAGATATATATATAAAAGTATACTACTCCTTCCGTCCCAAATAGAATGACCAAATGCATCATCAGCTCCACCCCATCATCACTTGCAACTGCCAGAATATTTCACACATAGTACTCACCCTATATAATCTCAACGAGCATTCTTACAACTGGAAGGACAATTTCAAATTTTGAAATACTATATTCCACTTCTTATGACAAATACATAGTGGGTATATGAATGAACTCAGTTATCCATGCCGTGTGCCTGACATGTGTGTGTGTGTCTCTGCAGTGAGAATAAAGGTCCTTGAGGAAATGAGCGAAAGAGAAGCACGTCTCTGTGCCCCAACTGAATACCTAATCAACAAGGTCTGGCAAATGCTCGGACAGGACAGTGAACCAATACCTACAACAAATTTGGCACCTCTCATAGATATTTTCCAATTAGCTTGTGTAATTTGATACTCCAATTTTTGCAGCACCTCACATAGATAAGAATGATGGGTGATGCCATATGTGGTGTTGATAGTCTCTAGAAGTCTGGCAAAGAATGATCAATTTCATGTGTGTGTCTATATCCTTGGCCGTCGGAAAAACATTCTGTGTAAATGTCTGGAAGCGGGAATCCGGATAGGTGTTCTCCTAACACCGGAAGTATAGCATGAAGAGTATCAACAACGGAAGGCATGGAGGGAATGTGACATCCCGTCCTACTTCTATGACCGTTTAGTGTCGATATCATGCACTACAAAAGGCAATATGATATATCTACGATGTGTTCACCAGAAGTTGTAATACATCTAACGAATTTATTCGAAGTGTATATCGTAGAGAATATTAGAAAAAAATCCCTCAAACAAGCAAATCTGGATAGTTAGGATTGGTTGTACTTCACTATTGTTTAATAGCTTAGTAGAAAATATCTATTTGATAGCCCACATCACTTCTGACAAGAAGTGAATACTGCAAACTTCGAATAAGATCGACAACCCAACATGTTTCAAGGCATACCTTTCTCGGCCTTTTGGCTAAGATCAAGTGTAGTATCTGTTCTTATCAGTTTAATATCTGATATGTGGGCCATTGGCTCACATTATATTAATCTTATTTTTTGAGGGGAAGGGCCCATTACAGTAGCTTGCTGCTGGGGTCTTCAATGTTGCCCATGCCATACACTTCTGCAAGGGCATGCAAACCCCACCAAAAATAGTGGAATATTTAAAATCATCCCAGGGCCTGCCTGCTCCGTTTTTGTTTTTGATACTGCCTGGATCTAAATAGATTGTGGTTTGCCGAGGAGAGGAGGCTAGAGTATTTGTTCAATATCCCCAAAAAAAGAAAGAAAGAAGAATCTTGTACTCTGTTTGGTTAGCAAAGTAGTTTACAAACCCTCTGCCAATGTATTTCATTGCATCATAAGAGGAAGCTAGAAATTAAGGATAATTTTGATTTGCTTGTTCCTGAAATGATTTTATCGTATAATATTGTAACGAATTAAGTCTATATGGATCAAAAGAGTTACCCGGCTGTTGGGAAATAGCATTCCGGAAGAAGAAAGGAAAACAGAAACAAGGCGGAAGCAGCCTTGTGAACATGCTTCCAAACTTATCTCCCTACATCTGAGACCTGAGATCATGAGAGCGATTCAGGGACATGGTGCATTTCAAGTATCAGCAACACCTTTCACAGTAGAGTCCTACCATGGGAGAAGATAATATTCATGTGGCCTCGTCAGCCTTCCTGGTCCACCATGATTTCACGCAAAAGCATCTAATATATTACTCAGGAAGTTGAACAATTCAATTGCTTCTAAGAATAAGCTGGAAGCAGTTTACAGACTCACTTTCAGCCTCCCAGAGTTCTGCTTTGCAAAACAACGTCCCTGCTATTGGTCGTCATATGAGTTGAGTCTATGTCATATCTAGTTCCAGTAATGGTTACTGACCGTCCCGGTATATTGGCATGTAAATCAAACAACAACATCAACAACAAAACCTTAGTCCCAAATAATTTATGGTCAACACTCAATCCATATAGCAAAGCAAGCCTAATTTCCGTGCGTTAAAATATTTCCTTTAATTTAGGGGACATGTCGTGATCACATAGAAACTTTGTGTCACTCTTACACTTCAACCAAACTGCTTTAATCATATGAGCCACATATCTATCAAATTCTCCATCTTTTTGGATAAAACATACAAGATAGCAAAAAAAAAGTTTGAAGCATGGACACTCTTCTCATCGAATGAGATCATCTGTTTCAAACTAAACTTACATCATGGTACATCATCTTGGATTGATCTCGTCAATCCAAAATGATGTAGTTTTAAATATGCTTAACTAAGAATTGTAGGGCTTTTCCATGGGTTAGAGGGAGCCCTTCCAGAAATTCTCGATGGTCTCGGGACGAACCCAAGACCAAAAAGGGGGTTTGGAAATAGTTTTCAACCAGCAATTGACGCGCCTCGGTTAGTACCTCACAAGCTATGTCATTGCCCCAAGCGCAAATATACTTTCTTCCTATCAGCTTGTCAGAACTTGTATGCAGACACATACCCCGCTCTTGGCTCCATTCCCAATGTGGTCAATATTGAGGAATATCCTTTTTGTAAGTTCTTAAACGTTACAACAAAAAATTCTTGTTGTTGATCGAGTCTATACAATCGTCAAGGTAATACAAATTTTGAGTCGAATTCCTCATTTTGATTGTGAATTAATTCCATTACAGTTATTTTAAAGTAATTTTGGGATTGAAATTTTCATGGTTTCATCTTCAATTTATTAAAATTAATTTTAACTTTTTTACTAAGATTTTTAAACTTTTGGGTCATTTATGTCCCTTCTCCACTCACCTAACTCGGGCGAGTCATGATAGTCTATGAGACTCGTGTGAATCTGAGTCCCTATACGAGCCTCAGATGAGTTTGACCTTGACTGACTGATTTCCCTCGAAGTATCTCCCTCTTATATGATTTGTAACTCCTCCCCTTTAACTCCCAGCCATGACTGGCAATTTTCTTTAGTTTTCCCTCCACTTTTTCACCCCTTACATATAAAAGGAGACCCTCTCCTCCTTGAAAGGGCTAATATTGCCCTCCCTAAATTTTTTAAGTATTCTCTTGCTAAAAGATTCTCAAAACTCCCTCTCCCAAAAACTCTAAAAAACACATACACAAACACTCTCTCTTCCTCTTCAACAAGCTTTGGAGAAGAATCTGCCTTATTCGTAAGGCATTCCTGGATAGTTCTAAGAACAAGGTATTTGTTTTCTCCCTTTTTATTGATTTAGTTACTTGTCTTTTCGTACGTATGCAATCCCCATCAAGAGGAGCCATTTCGAAGGGCACTATATTTATTTAAGTGTACCATTAAAAGTCTCTCTTACATTCCAAAATACCCCCCTAAAATTGTTGGGATGTGGAGTCAAAGCCATGGATAAAGGAATCAAGAAGAAAATCGCCGGAGGAGTGACTGTCGAGCTGGGCGACCGCCCAAGGTGGTGATGGGCGACCGCCCAGTAGTACAGAAGATTGGGCTCGGGAATTTCCAACTTGGGCGACCGCCCATGGCGTGGTGGGCGACCGCCCACGTGACGAGGAGGATATTTCTGCAGCTGATTGGTTTCCTATTTGGACAAGATATCCTCCTACATTGGTGATTCCTTTTGGTAGCAATATTTGGAAGGACTTGTGAAGAAAGAAGATTACTTTCTTGAGTAGGAATCCGATTATTACTAGCATTTGATTTATTGTTCCCTATAAATACATTTGATAGCCTAGAAACAAATTGTAACATCTGAAAATATTTGAGAGAATATTTTGGCTTGGTAGCGCCCCCGGACGTAGTTGTTGTTGCAACGAACCGGGTTAACAATTCTTGTGTGTTCCTTTGTGTGTGATTTACTTTTCGTGTGTGTTGCTCTTATTATTACTCCAAGCTTGGGCCGTTCCGCTGCGTGAATTCACAACAACCGGTATCAGAGCTTTTGGTTTTGTCGAATCATTGCTTGGGTTATCTTTTGCTATGGATTTCTTGGGAGCTTTGGAGGATGGTAATAAGGTGCTGATCGAAAAGTTCGATGGGACGGATTTCAATTTTTGAAAGACACAAATCGAGAATGTTCTGTGGAACAAGGATTTGTATCTACCATTAAAAGAAAAGCCGGCGGACATAGAGGAAGCAAAATTCGAAATCTTGGATCGGAAAGCGTTAGGGCTTGTTAGGCAAACGTTGACCAAGGATGTGGCGAAGAATGTTTTGGAGGCGAAGACTACCATGGAGATGTTAGAGATGTTGGCGAGCATGTACGAGGCACCATCGACGGCGAATAAAGCTCATCTAATGAGGAAGCTGTTGAACATAAGGATGGTGGAGGGCATGTCGGCAACAAAGCATATAAGTGAATTCAAATCTACTGCGACCCAACTGTCTTCCGTGGCTGTTACTCTTGATGACGAGGTACTAGCGTTGATATTACTTTCTTCTTTGCCGGAAAGTTGGGATACGACTGCGATAGCAGTTAACGTTTCAACAGGAAAAGTGAAGTTGAAGTTTTCGGATGTCGTTGATGTGATTCTTGGCGAAGAAATTCATAGGAAGAGCAAGGGTGGGACATCGGGGCTAGCACTAAATGTCGGTGAAAAGAGTAAGGGTGGCAAGAAGGTGATTACTTGCTATGATTGTGGGGAGAAGGGGCACTTTAGGAGAAGTTGTCCGAAGCGGTCAGGCAGAGCGAAGGAATTGAATGTTGCTGAGGAGATAGCGGATGCATTAATCTTGGGTGGGAGCAGTTCAACAGATTCGTGGGTTTTGGATTCGGGCTCGACGTTTCATTCATGCACCAGTGCAGAAAGAATGGAGCAGTACGTTCCGGGTGATTTTGGGGTTGTTCGTTTGGGAAACAATAATCCTATCAAGGTCATTGGAAAGGGGGTTATTCGGGTCAAAGCAACGGATGGGACTGTTTTGCGGCTACGTGATGTGCGACATATTCCGGATTTGAAGAGGAACTTGATTTCCATAAGGCAACTTGATAAGGAGGGTTGTGTGGTGACCTTCGGTTGTGGGAAATGGAAGGTGAACCGCGAAGCTAGCTTGGTGGCTCGTGGCGGCGTGGAAAATATGTTGTATACCACATGCAACATGAGTCGTTGGGGGAAACGAAGGCGCATCCCAATGATGAATGGTGGTGGCCGAGATCGCCATGGTGGGAGAAATTTCACTAAATGGTATGTTGGTAGAAAATTGGGTAATGAAGTCGTCCTACGCGGAGCCAATTTGGCCAATATGGGAGCAGGATCTAGAACGGTGATGCGATGGGTTGCAAAGAACACACAAAGGTTCCAAGCTTGTGAATGTGTGGGGCACGTGGATTCGCGCTGTTCAGGATCGATAGTTAGCAAGCAAGTGAGCGGGGATGTGCAGGGAGGATCTTTCGGAATGAAGACTCGGAGCATGGTAGAACCGACAGTTATGTTGAAGCGTAGCTCAGCTTCAACTCACTTGGATAACTAGACAAGAGGCCGGGCGCTACCAACGCAATAGCTGGCCACTGAAATTTGTTTCAAGAGAGGTATCATGGATGGTTTGTCTCCAGGTGGGAGATTTTTGGGATGTGAAGTCAAAGCCATGGATAAAGGAATCAAGAAGAAAATCGCCGGAGGAGTGACTGTCGAGCTGGGCGACCGCCCAAGGTGGTGATGGGCGACGGCCCAGTAGTACAGAAGATTGGGCTCGGGAATTTCCAACTTGGGCGACCGCCCATGGCGTGGTGGGCGACCGCCCACGTGACGAGGAGGATATTTCTGCAGCTGATTGGTTTCCTATTTGGACAAGATCTCCTCCTACATTGGTGATTCCTTTTGGTAGTAACATTTGGAAGGACTTGTGAAGAAAGAAGATTACTTTCTTGAATAGGAATCCGATTATTACTAGAATTTGATTTATTGTTCCCTATAAATACATGTGATAGCCTAGAAACAAATTGTAACATCTGAAAATATTGGAGAGAATATTTTGGCTTGGTAGCGCCCCCGGACGTAGTCAAGTTGTTGCAACGAACCGTTAACAATTCTTGTGTGTTCCTTTGTGTGTGATTTACTTTTCGTGTGTGTTGCTCTTATTATTACTCCAAGCTTGGGCCATTCCGCCGCGTGAATTCACAACAAAAATCCCCTTTATGTGTTATATGTTAAAAAAAGTTTAATACGGATGGCAATGTAAAATAGAACACCTAAATTAGCAAGAGCGGCCTTAAGGCCGGGCGGAGCTGGTGCCTAACACCTTTACGTTATGAAACCTAACCCCCGAACCCCTTAATCTAGAATCTTTGGTTTTGCAAGCTCTTAAAACAAGTTTAGATATAGGTTTTCTTATGTTCCCTAAAAACACAGTGGCGACTCTTAAAATCGGCTTAGATGTCACTAGGAAGCATGACAATGTTTTCCGCGATATCTACGGTGGCGAATCCGCCGGGGAAATAGCTAATTAGAGGGTTAAACTTGCTTTTCTGATTTAGGTGTTAATTTTTCTGCAATTTCTGTTCCCAGAGAAGCCAAATTTTGACAAGTCTGGTTTATTCAAATGCGGATTCGCACTAGTTTGAATCCAAAGGGAAAATCGTGCGGATCCCGTCCTCCATGTTTTTGCATGCTTATTCTCGTTTCGGGTTTTCTACAGGGTAGTTGTTGATCCGAAATGGGGAATATTCTTTGTTTCTAAGTGTTTCTTAAAATTGCCCACACTCGGGAGAATCTGGGGCTTTAAACCTAGCTCGGGCGAGTTTTGTCTCATTACCGGATTCGGGCGAATTTTGCTCTTCGGTAAAATGATCCGGAACCCGATCGAACAGGACAGATAGGATATGAAAAATAGCCCCAAAAGGCTTGTGAATATTTTTGTTTGCTTGATTTGTTGAGAGATCTGGGCAACCACTCTTCTACTGCCCGCTTTTATCTGCTTGATTTGTTGAGAGATATCGACAAGGTGGAGGAGTATGATTGGGGTTTTGCCGGATTGGCGTGTTGTTACGAGGCTATGGAGTAAGCCTGTCGCAACACAAAAGAGAACATGTCGGGCGATGCTTGACAACTTTGACATCAACCTTCAAGGTCTCTACCCATGGAGGAGTATGTGAGCGGCATATATGCAGTGACTAACAAGAGTATCATTCTCATTTCTCTGACCGGTGACTCTTTCTATTTGGGGGAAAGAGTCTTCCCTCAGAGCATGACAGAGGTTCTCTTGTGCGGGTGGGTGCCCTATGACCCCCCTAGCAACATGCATTCGATCACCGGCTTATTAGACCATCTTTATGTTGGGCTTGTAGAGGGTATCCCTGCTTCGGGTTTTATACGTCGGGTGATAGTTATGAGAATTTCTTGCCCAGTTTGATGGGTCCTCTCGTAGTGGGTGCCATGTCAACAAGTTTCTTCTTCAAGATCTTCTGATTCTTCATCTAATTGGTCTCGTTCCAATCATTGCGAATTATGGGCCTCCGAGCTACACTTACATGATGGGTAGCACGGTGATGACGGGCTACATTAGTGAGCATGAGCCGATACCTCAGGGACTCCTTCCACCACCCAATGCCACAATGGTATGCCATTTTACATTCATAATAAGTTCTTTTATCTTCATAGAGACTTTGATGAACTTTTCCGTGTTTTTATTTGCAGTGTCTATTGAAGATTATCGCCGGGGTGCTAGGACGGATGGCGTGTCGCTTATGTCCGACATTTCTAGGAGCAAACTGTTTAAGATTGCGGTCTCGCGGTGGCAGCTTCGGTGATGCTCACTTGTGGATCAAAGAGGACGACCCATGGTGATGGTGATGATGAGCACGACGATGGGGGTGCAAGTAGCTCGCGAGGCACCATAGTTTAGGATCCCCTACCCCTCATTTTGTAATTATCGACCATGTTTTGGCCTGAACATCTTTTCCTTTTTCTGCTTTCTTTTCTTCGGTACCTGTTAGCACATAATGACTCCACATACGTTTTCCAATTTTAGTCTTTATTTTTTGACTCATGTGGTGGTGTCCACTAACTATATTGTCATAGCCAATTTGGTCGATTTTTTTTTTTTGATCGGAAAAAAGATTATATCAATAGATCAAAACTATACAAGAGAACCCAAACAACAAAGGGTTCGAACAGAAATTGGGGCAGCCACAACTTGGCTACTCACCAAACAAAAGACAAGCCTCAAAACCCGAACATGCTCGGGAGGCCAAAAGACCCTATCTATCAACAGCAAGGTGCTCAAAAAGAATCAAAACATTAGGATACAAAGCAAAAATTACTTTGTATACTTGTGTTTTGATTTTCCGAATAAGGCCATCGAAGAGAAATTTTCGCCCTCAAAGAAAAATCTGTTTCGGGCATTCAGAAAAGGAGGTAAACAATTGAAGTCGTGGCTGTCCGCTTGCTCACGGGCTTGCCAACTATTGCCTTTGGCTTCTTTACGCAGCCACTTAAAAGAGCTTTTGAGAGTTGAAGCTTGACGTTGGATGCCAATCCAGACTTTAATTCTGTCCCAAACCTCACGACAAAAAGCACATTCAAAGAACAAGTGCTGAAGCGTCTCAAAATTCTGTTTGCAAAAACACAAGTGCTGTCCATTTCAAGAAAAGTCGGGCGATCCTTGGTTTTCATACGATCTAGAGCACAAAGCCAAAGAATGAAGGAATGCTTGGGAAGAATTGAAGGCCCCCAAACAGCTGCAGCCCATCCGACCCTTTGACAAGAAGACCTTAAGAAATCATAGGCCTCTCGAGTGCGTTGAAACAACGGCTTTGCCAACCAGCAATTTAATTTATTTGCAGCTTCAACAGACCCCCACATTTGCTAACAAGGTCTGTCCCGAACCTCAAGAATAAATTTGACAAGAGGTGAGTCACTAGGCTTGGCCTTCCACTCCCAAATAGAACAGGTTTTGGAGGTAATAGTGACTGACCCATTTGTTCCAAAGCGTGTCTTTTTTCCCATGAATATTCCAAAGGGCTTTCGCAATGAGCGAGCGATTCCAGATTTTCAAGTCTCGAAGGCCTAGGCCGCCCTCGGATTTGGGAAGGCGAGACCTTGCTCCAAGAAACGAGCGGAACCATAACCCCAAAGAAAATTACGACAAAGCTGAATAATTTTAAGCCGAATAACAGCTTGAACGGGGAGGATAGAAAGCCAAAAGCAGCCCACACCTTGCGGAATGTGAGCGAACCAACTCGGTGCGGCCGGCGAAAGATAAGGAGCTGCTGCTCCAACCATTAATGCGGCCTCGGATCTTGTCAAACAAATGCTCAAAAGATAGACTTAAGCTCGCGCGGCCTAAAGGGATGCCACGATATCTGAAGGGCATAGTCCCAATAGAGAGACCAGAAAAATCAAGAATAGAGGCAGCCTCTTGCTCCCTTAAACCGACAATATAGATGTTAGATTTCTACACATTCATTTGAAGCCCCGAGACAGCCCCAAAGTCCTTAAGACAATCAAGAAGAATAGCAACATAAATCTCATCCCCACGGGACAGCAACATAAGGTCATCCGCAAAGGCAAGGTGAGTGATTTTGAGCGGACTGCACTTAGGATGATAATTAAAATTGGAGTTTGCAGTGCGCAAGTTAATCAAACGAGAGAGATATTCAAGGCAAATCACAAAAAGATAAGGCGAGAGCGGGTCACCTTGCCTTAAGCCACGATTGCCCTTAAAAAAACCATGCATGCCACCATTTATGGAGATAGAGAAAGAGGTGGTAGAAACACATTGCATGACCCAAGTAATGAAGATTTGGGGAAAGTTCAAACCTATAAGGGTAGCACGGAGGAAGTCCCACGAAACAGAATCATAAGCATTGCAAAGGTCAATTTTGATGGTGCAACGAGGAGAGGAATGTTTCCTATGATAGCCACGAAGTAGCTCCTGCATAAGATGAATGTTTTCGACCATACTTCGACCCATAACAAAAGCAGCTTGGGCTGGATCGATAATAGAGTCTAAAATGGGAGCAAGGCGAGCAGCTAAAATTTTAGAAATCAGCTTGTAAAAGACCTTGCGGCCCGGGAAATTGGCCGAAAATCTTTAACACTTTGGGGATTCTCTATCTTGGGAACAAGAGCAATGATCGGATGATTCAGCTCTTTAAAAGCCTGCTCGAAGCAAAGAATTCCCGAACCGCAGCTATAAACAAAGGGGCCAATAGAGTCCCAACATTTCTTAAAAAACTTAGAAGGAGTAGCCATCCGAACCGGGCGATTTATCATCACCAATGCTACACAAAGCATTCCAGTTTCCACATCGGCCACTTCTTTAGACGGGTCAGCCCCATTAGCATTAGAAATGCAAGGGCCGGAACTAATAACCGAAGGATCAATAGGAGCACATCCACGAAGTACCCAAGAGAGATTTAAAGAAGCCAATAAATTCCTTGGCAACCTCCTCTGTCTTGCAAGTAGAAGAGCCATCACTTCGAGAAACAGACGCAATAAAATTCTTCCTAGCATTTCGCTTAAGCTTTGCTGCATGAAAGAACTTGGTACACTTGTCACCATTTAAGAGATAGATGCCTTTGGCTTTTTCTTTGGAAAAACATCTTTTCTGCGTTAGCTAGGAACATAGCAGATTTTCGAAGCTCGGGAAGGGCCCTAAGGACAGCAATATCTCCCTGGATTATCATGAAAATACGCTTGCCGCTGCTTGAGAAGGGCTTTAGCATTCCTAGCCCGGCAGAAATATGAGAGAAGTGCGATCATTTAGAGCCTTAAGGGCGGAGCTTCAAACGCTTGAGCAAAGAACATAAGATAAACCGAGAGGAGCCTCCCGAAATCCTATAAAGATTATCCCTCACAACTTGGACAAAATTAGCATGGAGCGTGAGCATATTAGGGAACCGCCAAGGAGATTTACCAAAAGTATTCGGGGCAAGAAAAGACACGAAGCAAGGAGAGTGGTCGAAGATCGCGGTTTGGAGAAATTCCACTCTAGCATGAAAATCGAATTAAACCAAGCATGGTCAACCATAGCCCGATCCGGCTTGGACCAAACCGAGAGATTGGACCAAGTAAAAGAGCAGCCAACAAAAGGGAGATCAGCAAGACCCAATTATGTACAACAATTTTCAAAATCTCTAATTTCGTAGGGAGTGATAGCAGCTCCCAAACGACGCTCAAAAGACTTCAAAACAAAGATTAAAATCACCCATTAGAAGCCAAGGAAGCATAATCCTAGGTCTAACTCTAAGATTATTCCATAGAGCTCTACGATGCATAATTGAATGAAGTCCATAAATAAAACTAACGAAAACTTGCTTACCACTTATAAGGCAAGTCCGCATGATAGAATGGATCGAAGCTTATGGATGGGACTCAAGAACCTCCAAAGAGACCTTGAGGGGATTCCAAAAAGATGGGAATACGGCCTACCCGCAATAACATCAAGATTCTTTGCACAACTTCCAAACAAGATTAAAACCGAGCAAACTTATCAAAGATGTGGATTGCTAGACTTGGATTCTAGAGATACACAAAACATCTAAGGATAGATCCACGAACAAGGAGGGCAGCACTCCCTTATGCTTAAGAGGGGGAATTGGGAAACCCTACATTCCAAGAAACGATCTTTCATAGGTGGATTTAGGAAGGGTTTTTGCCCTCCCAGAACTTTTGTTCTTGGAATTATGGTTACTCTTCTAAAAAGGGCAGTTCCCTTTGAAGATTCAAAGCCAACTACTTTTTTTCCTTAACCTTGCGAGTAATCAGCTTATGAAAGGAACCTCCTCCACAACTCGTTGGCTGCCTCTAACCTCGCTGAAACGCCTCGTGCCAGGATTCCAAAATATGTCTCTACAAGTTAGTAACCATCAACATTTGCAAAGCTGAAAGAGGCCTGTAGAAACCTCAACAAAGGCCGGTAACGGGCAAGTAAATAGATGGAGTCTGTTTCACGATCAATTGCGGCCGACGTCGGTCCCCATTGCCTTGAGGTAAATGAGGCCGCAGAAAGGAATCCCCGTAAGGCCGCTCGGGGTCTAAATCCACATCGCAAGGAAATCTAATGCGTATGTTAGGGCGGCAAGAACAATAAATTGAGAAGGATCCGGGATTGAAGGGAGAGAAATCCTTACTTCCAACAAAGCATTGGAAGAACCAGTGTGACTTGACAATCGAATACCCCCCATCCATGGTCGCTTTAGGGGCATTTGTAAACGATCCCGAATTTCCCGGAACAATCATAATAATTAATTTACTAATAAAATAACCTCCAACGGCTACTAAAACCATAATTCAAACACTAACCACAATTTGAAATAACTTAAATGCTGAACAAACGATAACACTTTCAACTGGGCTAGTACAACCATCCACAATGGCTACAACAAAATTATTTATAGTCTTTACAACTCTCAAATAAGCCGCATTAACCGACTAAAAGATTCTAAAATGAAATAAGCTAAAACGATCCTTCGAATTCCTTATGAGGTGCTCCCGAGCCGCTTTCACATTCTTCCTATATGAAATCTGAAGAAAAGAAGATGAAAGGAGTGAGCGAAACAATGCCCAAGAAGTTCATATACAACCCCTCCCAGGTTACTAAGGAGGAGTTGACCTCGAAGGAATATCAAACGGGATACGAGAATTTTCAAATCCAACAATCGACACTGACATAACGAAGTACAAATTGGTGGTGAAATCATTATTTAACAAGTATTCTCAAATCACATGTCTTTCAAAAATCTCAATGGTTTCACAACCGAGTTAACAAATATTTTGGAGTTCTCAAATGATGACGAAATCGATTCAAATTGACTCGAATGGTTTATCAATTAACCCACCTGTCCCATACTCAGGCTTTAACTAACTTCAAATCACTCACGAGATTATAAGCTTAAATTCAAAGGACTCGATAAGTCGAACAAGGAGTTGACTCGAATGATGCCTAGATTATCTACAACCTGCCCCATACCAACTGTAGATAATCAAATCATTCACGAGACATCATGATCACATAAGTGGTCCACCGACCTTATCAAACCAAAATCCCAGAGCATAAAGCGGAACAAAAGCCCACAAGGAGCACTGAAAGGTTGACTCGCCCAACAGTCCTAAACAAAAAGTATCCCGGGAACACTCCCACCACTACTACATTGGAAGCGGTGAACTAAGCTTTACCCGAAGACCAAAGTATCAAATATACCCGCTTGAAGCAAAGGTTGTCTAACTTAGTGATCATTAATGGAACAAAGAAATCACATCATATCAAAACTAATTTTTTTATACAGTAATACTGAACTTTCCACAATAACAACAAAATTCTAATATTTTACGAAAACCAAAGGGAAATGATGAAATAGCAAACAGAATAACAAAAGATTAGCAAATAATCTTGGTAAAGCGAGGGGAGTCAAAACAAATACTGACCGCGAGATCGGCTTTTACGTATCAAAAGAACGTACATCGCCAAGAAATATGCGGAAGCCTAAACAATGAAATGGAGCGCGAAATCAATTAACTTAAAGATGTATAATCCCTTACCTCGATTGTTTGTACTCGAACAGTACTTGCTAACTCTCATCGGATCTACACAAATAAATAATATCCGTTAAGTACGGATTAACTACTTAATACTCCGTCCCAACTTAACTTTTATTTTACTTTACTAACTTATGAGTTAATTCTATTATTTAACTCCGTCTTCAAGTTACTTTTCTCCACTTCTAGAGTTTACCAAAATACCCTTCACATAAACAATTCCAAACACCCCTAGGATTTACCCAATCTACTCTTAGGTTTCTAACATTTTTATTCCATTTACTTTTAATCAAAAACACAATTACACACACACACAATTTGTTCACATACACAGTTCACGCACACACATACATAACACTATTTTTAATAAATACTTTTAGATACTCCGTTCTCAACATAATATTTTAGATCCAACCCAAATAAATCCAATTCTATTATGGTACGAATCCTAATTTCTCTCTTTTATGTTATTTTTTATACTCTCCTTATTTTCGTATATATTCTCTCCCAAAATCTCGACCTACATTACAATACAACACTAAGTACTATAATAAACATTAATAACACTCCAAGTATAACCTTGATTTCATTTATATAAAGTGCGGGTATCACTATCAAAATCTTTCAAATTATACCCATCAATGTTGTGGTCTCTACATTTTGTCCGTCGTCCATTGCCCAATCCTCTCGCGCTTGTAGTTTCTCTATCTCCGTTCCTCTCTTTTATTTTTTCTTGGTGCAATTTCTAGGCAATTAATGCTCTCTCTCCCTAGGCCGCCTCTCAATCTACCGGCCGATTGACTTCCTATATTTTTCTCTCTTAGGGTTTTTAGAAAAACAATAAGGCTCTTAGGTTTAAAAGAAATGTTTATATGATTGGGTTTCCCTAAACCTTAATTTAAAAAAGTTGTAATCCAAGTTCAAGAAGCTGTAATCTAAGCCCAATCTCTCAAGCCCATTACTCCTAATCCATTTAGAAAAAACAATTAATAATAATTAAATAAATTAAAAGGTGAAGCATTTAATTAAGATAAAACAATTAATCGAAAACCCTTAGACCGCACTTCACAATTTTCTCCCAAAAACCCTTGTAGACCGCACTACTGCACAATTTTCTCCAACGTATTTCACCTAAATAGCTCCACTTTCATTTAGAGTATAATTTGGGCCTCCAAATATAATTACAAGCAAATCAAAACTAATACCTTCCCTCCGTCTCAAATAAAATGTAAATGCAATAACCCATACTCATTTAACTCAATATTTTTAAGCTGGCCCATTTAAATAACTTTCTAAGCCCAAAAAACAATTGGCCCACAATGTTCTAACCCAACTAATATAAGGGAATAACAAAAATAAGAAAATCATTTATTAATTAAAAAGGGTCAAATTCATTAATAAAATAAAAGGGTTTTTTACTAAACCTAAACCCAATACCAAAATGCCCCAACTCATCAAATTCCAATTTTAATAAACTAAACCCACTCAACTTAGTCCATTTAGAAAAAGATAACCCAATTAATCAAATAACCCAATAACCAATTTTAGAAAGAAAAAAATTTAATACCAAATAAATGCAATAAATATTCGGGTTATTACATTCTTACCCCCTTAAAAGAAGTTTAGTCCTCTAAACTTCTCATAATCCAGAATGAAGCAAACTAATCTTATTTGGCATATTAATCTACACCTAAAGGCTGACTTCCAAAGAATGACACTCGAGGTCAAACCTAAGGCTTAAATCAAGCTTATCCTCACACATTCTAAATCTCCCGAAGGATCAAAAGGCCCAAGATCAAACCCTTTTGCAAATCCTCCATACATCCTTAAACTCCCCATAGATCTTAAAAGCCAAAGCTCGATATCAACCGTAATCGATCCCGAATTTCCACAAATGTTTATAATACTTGCCAATTGGGATACATACAAATAACCTCCAACGGCTACTAAAACCATAATTCAAACACTAACCACAATTCTGAAATAACTTAAATGCTGAAAAAGCGATAACACTTTTCAACGGCTAGTACAATCCACAAGCTCAAACAAAAATTATTTATAGTCTTACAACTCTCAAATAATCGCATTAATCGACTAAAGATTCTAAAATGAAATAAGCTAAAAACGATCCTTGGAATTCCTTATGAGGTGCTTCTCCCGAATCCGTTTCACATTCTTCTCTATATGAAACTTCCAAAGAAAGTAGCAAGATGAAAGGGTGAGCGAACCAATGCCCAAGAAAGTTCTTATATACAACCCTCTCGGTTACTAAGGAGGAGTTGACCTCGAAAGGAATATCAAAGCGCATACAATTTTCAAAATAACAATCTGTGAAGACATAACGTAAGTACAAATTCGAAATCATTATTTAACAAATTCTCAAATCACATGTCTTTTCAAAAAATCTCAAGTGGTTTCTACAAACTCGAGTTAACAAAATATTTTGGGGAGTTCCAAATGATGACGAAATTCGATTCAAATTGACTCGAATGGTTTTACTTAATTAAAACGTCCCCATACCAGCCTTTTTAACTCAACTAAATCACTCCACAGTTATAAGTGAAATTCAAAGGAATTTCGATAAGCCGAACAAAGATTGACTCTAATGATCTAGTTATTCTACAACCTGTCCCATACCACTCGTCAGATAATCAAACGGTCATTCCACGAGACATCACTGCGATCACATAAGTGGTCCAACCGACCTTATCAAACCAAAATCCCATAAAGGGAACAAAAGCCCACAAGTGAGCACACTTTAAAGTGTTGACTCCGCAGTAGTCCTAAACAAAGTGTAGTCCGGAACACTTCCACCAACTACTATCATTGGAAGCGGTGGAACTAAGTTTACCCGAAGGCCAAAGTATCAAATATACCCCGTCAAGCAAAAAGTTGTCTAACTTAGTGATCATTAATGGAACAAAAATCACATCAGTACTCAAAACTCATTTTGTTTACTATACGAATACGAACTTTCTACAATAACAACAAAATTTCCAGATTTACGAAACCAAAATGATGAAATAGAAAACGTAATAACAAAAGATTAGCAAATAACGGTAAACGAGGGAGTCAAAACAAATATCGACAGCTGTAGGTCGCTTTTTTTACGTATCAAAGAACGTACATCGCCACAGAAATATGCGGAAGCCTAAACAATGAAATGGGAGCGGAAAATCAATTAACTTAAAGATGTATAATTCTTAATCGATTGTTTGTACTCGAACAAATTGCTAACTCGATCGGATCTACACAACAGCTAAATAATATCCGTTAGCACGGATTAACTACTTAATACTCCGTCCCAACTTAACTTTATTTTTACTCTCTTACTAACTTATGAGTTAATTCTATTATTTTAACTCCGTCTTCCCCAAGTTACTTTCCACTTCTAGAGTTTACCAAAATACCCTTCATCATAAACACCAAAACACCCCTAGGATTTACCCAATCTACTCTTCTTAGGTTTCTAACATTTTTATCTCCATTTACTTTAATCAAAAACACAATTACACACACACACACACCGGTTCACATACACAGCCACGCACACACATACATAACACTATTTTTAATAAATACTTTAGGATACTCCGTTCTAACATAATATTTTTAGATCCAAACCCTAAATAAATCAATTCTATTATGGTACGAATCCTTAATTTCTCTCTTTTTATTATTTTTATACTCTCCTTATTTTCGTATATATTCTCTCCCAAAATCTCAAAGCCTACAAATACAATAACACTAGTACTATAATAAACATTAATAACACTCCAAGTATAACCTGATTTCATTTATATAAAGTGCAAAAGACTATCAAAATCAAATTATACCTCAATGTTGTGGTCTCACATTTGTCTCTGTCAGTCCATCGCCTTCCAATCCTCCGCGCGCCGCTCTCTATCTCCGTTCCTCTCTTTTATTTTTTCTTTGCAAATTTCTAAGGCAATTAACTCGCTCTTTCCCTAGGCCGCCTCTCACCGGCCGATTGACTCTATATTTTCTCTCTAGGGTTTTTAGAAAAACAATAAGGCTCTTAGGTTTAAAAGAAATGTTTATATGATTGGGTTTCCTAAACCTAATTTAAAAAAGGTAATCCAAGTTCAAGAAGGTAATCTAAGCCCAATCTCTCAAGCCCATTACTCCTAATCCATTTAGAAAAACAATTAATAATAATTAAATAAATTAAAAGGAAGCATTTAATTAAGATAAACAATTAATCAAAACCCTTAGACCGCACTTCACAATTTTCTCCAAAACCCTTAGACCGCACTTCACAATTTTCTCCAACGTATTTCACCTAAATAGCCCACTTTCATTTAGAGTATAATTTGGCCCAAATTAATTACAAATCAAAACTAATACTTCCTCCGTCTCAAATAAATGTAAACAATAACCCATACTCAT